>JBBPLG010000022.1:0-110714 GCA_038089695.1 Xanthoconium separans | reverse complement strand
AGGAACGTTTCATGGCAGGTCGTCCACTTTACGAATCAACGATTTACATATTGCTAGAATACAACATCACGCGGTTCAAGCTTGATCTGCAGTCTCAGTCGGGTTCACAGGTGTTTGACTCTCCACACGAACATCGTATCCATAACCGTTACCAGGAGCATCTCCGGGTCCATCGTAATGTAACTTGGTGAGGTCATAGTTGCCTGTTTGAACGTCAGAGTAGAACAGACCATCCACGCGTTCGATACCCACCGATGAACTGCCAGCCGTCCTCCTTCACGTGGTAGAGGTTACATGTGTTGCCCGAGAATGCATCGCGGTGGCCTGCGGCATGGATACTTCTCCTCCCGAGCTCCTGAGCTTCTTCATCCGTGAGGTCCCACCTGTATCCTTGATCCAACACACCATACGCGAACGTGCTCCCCGATCCCACGGAGAAGAGATTCCCTTTCAGGCGCGTACCATCGGAATCTACATAGAACAATGCGGGACCCTGGAAGGAGTAAGCGGTCATCAATGGAACGATACGTGTCCATCAGAGCTTACCGTCTTGTCCCAGCCGCAGATCATTGTGCCCTGATCCGTGGCGTGAGAGACAGTTCAGTCAGCGAGCGATGAGGAACATACCATGCTAAGACCCATACCCTTGTAGCTATACACAAGGTTGCTGAGATATTTACTCGCCGCAGACACTGAGATCCGCTCGCGATTTCTGAGTTCGTGGAGGCGGCAGTGCAGCCCCAAGTACGTTTCCCAATACTGGCAGTCAGCTAATAAGGTGGATGAGTTCATGCGTAAACGAAGAGTTGTTGAAGGATTGCACCTGCACCACCAGCCATTGTCCCTAGTAAATAGGGATTGATTTCGATGACTTTCTTTACGGTTCCACTGGCTAGGCATCATTCAAGACATCAAAGGGATGCAACGATCGATTCAGTGTAATCACACCTATGTAGCTGCCAGCGGTGGCCCGAGAATCAACAGCAACAATGACACCGCCTTGAAATCTGAACGCTAGAGTAGTTGTTCCGTGCTGGATCTTGATCCTGCATGATGGGTCCGCATGATCGTCCGTGTGGAGTCTCAAGAATGCTGCTGGCTTTACTAGCGTGAGACGGTGAACGCTGATTGAGAAACGCCCAGTGACTTACGTCTGGAACGGACGGAATGACAAAACTCGGAACACCTTTGGCTAAGCCACCAAAGCCGGCCTGAGACCCCCACATGGCATCGGAGCAATGTCGGTCATCGTCATCTGCATTCAACTTTTGCATGTGCGACACCGCGCCCGAGTCTGCATACCGCTGAATGAGACTGTTCATGGTTGTTAATCACTAGCTGACGCGGCTCTCCAAGTGCGCGACGCGTATGAGTTGTTTGGAATTGTTTGTACATCTTGTTATCTACACTGACTACAGTTTCGAAACAGCTTGGAATGCCATCCTCAGGTCATCCTTGAGGTCCTGCACGCAAGTCAGCATCTCGATGAAATGATAACAGTATATATAACTTTCCTCGACCTCCTCTACCCCAATACTAAGACGGACCAGAAGAGGGTTCTCCTTTGGATCTGCCTTGATGCGCTGTTCAACTAACGACTCTACACCCCCGAGACTTGTAGCGGGCTTTTCAACGATTCAATTCGCAGCTAAATATAATACAAGTGTCGAAAACGTACCACAAAATACTCGAGGCTATTTGGGAGAGCTTCTGCTTGGGTACGTCGTGCAAGCTGGTAATTTACACGTCAGCCCTTAGTCAGAAGGGAATTGGCTTCAAGTGAACACACAAGGATAGAAAAGGTGGCGTTGTAACCGCCCTCCATTTGTGATGCTGGGTTAAAGCCTCGTCTGTCCGCACCCTGCAAGCTGGAATGCCATACTTTTGTGACGACGCCCCCTGGAATTCCGTCGAATTCCTGGCCCTGCGTAATAAGGGTAGCTTTGTGCAGCCATTGCGCAATTTCCGTCCCACTCGTCGACTGTCTTGGAACACGGAGATGCATCGTACGAAGAGATCGCAAGAGAAGCCACGACTCCAATGATCCCATTACATTCCCCATGAAAATACGGTCTTTCCATAGCTAAAACTCGGTATCGGATAACATATCAAAATCAGTTACGGAGCAGCTCACCTCCTCTCTCTCTTCTGCCGATTTGACGATCAACATCCCACAGAGAAGGTCGGAATGACCTCCAAAATATTTCGTTCCTGAGAAACATTTTATGGCGTTTAGAGCTGAAAGACGCAACGAAGAACACACCGCTGTGGAAGATACAATCTGCACCAAACTTGAAAGGGTATTGAAGGGGCGGGGGACCAAACGTTGAGTCCACAAATAACTTTCCACCCACTGCATGTACCTAACATCACGAGAAGGGTGAGCGGCTTCATCTTGAATCATTGGTGCCATTTATACCCTATCCGCGTAATACTGGATGTCGCTGGTTGTGATTGTTAGATGCAAATGCACAGTAGATGCGACCCTATGGATCTTGACTCACCGAGACTCGCCTGTGGGGTTGACTGGCGTTTCCAGCCAGCATAAATCACCCTCTTGATATTCATCTTCGAGGTCTATGATGGGTGTCTCTTCGAATCTTCCTCTTAGGTAGACCTCGATAGCGCCATGACAGCCCATGTAACCTCCGGAAATAGCAATACGCTTTGGTTTGAAATGTACGAGAGCCTTCAAATTGACAAGTTGACATGAGCCAAATGAGCAAACGCATCACTCGTCTCACTGAGTAGGCAGCTGCCAAACCGGATGCATATGTGATGGCATGACCTTGCTGGAATGCCGACAGTTGGGAATCGAGTATGCATTTCACATATGCCAACTTACGTTGATCTTCCCTAAAACTTGGTCTACTCGCGAAGACACACTTTGGGAATATCGAGAGTATACATGTTGATCAGGGTCCATAGCACCAAGGCCATTTGGATCACCGCCTGCCCTGATGAAAGCTATCATGCGGCGTGAGTATCGACTTCTCCACCTTCCAGAATTGGAGAAAGACACTGTACTTACTTGTCGTCACTGATATCGACGGTGCAACCTCTGTGCCAGTGGCATGATCGCCATGAATGAGGACTGTTCCACTGAGTTGCCCGGACGCAGGCTGTCTGGGAGACATGACACTGATGCCAAATAGTGGGAAGCATAGGATCATCCTTCACAAGCCTTTTATTGGAAACAGATTTCAGGGTCCCCCGGATCGGACACCACCCTAAGCAGGTCCACGGCCGACTCGTCCCGATGTGAAGTTCCAGGTCAAAGTTAGCGTGGGAGCCTGACACTGAACTAGTGGGCCATGTTAGCATACATACATGATACTGTCACCGCGGTGACCACCAGGGGTCGAGTACATACATGATATTGCATGAGCTCCATCCAAAGTTCCAAACTCTGACCCTATCGATTAGGTTCTCGCTTGCCAAAAGGGTGGTTTCGTGCGTGTCGTAACAGCCGATACATCATTTCCACCCACTCTTCTACAGCCCCCTCACCGACGCCTTCAACCCACTGTTTCCACTCGTTTTTCTTTTCCAACTCCACCCATGCAGCTCGTAAAACATCCTTGTTGGCGTACATCTCTTTCTCCCAAGCAGTAACTTTCGTGGCAGGACAATCACCGGACTCTGCAGCATACGCGAAAAGCTCGTCGCGATAGTCCCATTGCTCCACCTGGTTGAAGCGAAACCAAGCTTTTGCGAGCTGGACAGGCGATGAAGCTCCGGCTGCTTCGAGAGCACGAGATCTGGATAGGATTTTATCCGCCTCTCGTTCTAAGTCAAGCGAAGCAGGATCAGCAAAGGTCCGGACTATTGCACGTGCCTGGGCCTCTGCGATGGGAAATGGCGCAACTTTGTAGAGGAGTGTCATAAAGGCCACCGAGGATGCCGGATAACGGGATTGCAGCGGGAACAAATATTTAGCAAGCGGGAATATGTGGAAGCGGGAATTGTAGAGATCAGGTGGTAGTGGTGGATGAACGGGAACATTGCCGATTCTGATCGTGGAGTCGTCGAAAAAGGGGAAATTCATCTGAAAACCAGTTGCCAAGATACAGTGATCGATGTTTCCTTCAACGATTCCTTGTTCAAAAAGCACTCGACCATCGTCGTAGAAATGAAGTGGCTTCCCCCTGAGTTTGAAATGTTCGTCATCTTGAGGAACTGACCCTGCTACAGAATGAATGACTATGTCAACGTAGTTGCGCATCTCGGCAACGATGTCTTTTCCACTGGGACCACCCCCGACGATCAGCATTTTACGGCCAAACTCGCGTGGGCTTCGATACGACGCCGAATGGGAGGCCCTTTTGATTGTTATCCAATGATCGAGTCCTGGTATATCTGGAACGTTGGGAAGGCTGTAATGTCCATTCGCGACAACTAGGTTGTCAAATTCTAGCGCTTCGCCCGTGGAAACTGTAACTTTCCAATGATCCTGAATCCATGTTGCATGCGAGACGGTGACGTTGAATCGGATAAGGGGAACAAGGTTGAAATGTGAAGCGTATGATTCCAGGTAACCCTGGACGGTGGCGGCCACAGGAAACAAAGGGGTGGAAGGGGGAAATAAATATTCCGAATAACCCATGACCGGATGGGGGAGATTGGTTGTCAGTGAATCGTACAGTGGGGTGAGAGGCGGGTCGTCGATGGGTGGAGCAGGATTCCTGTTCAAAACCGGAGGCCCAAGTTCCATCAACCCCCTGGTAGAAAGGGTTGATGGAATGTATTACTTACCATACCCCTCCGACTTTCGAGCGTGACTCGTAAGCAATTACGCTCCATGAGCCCGACTTGAAATACGATGTTTGGGCTAGATATTTAAGCACAGCCAGACCTGCCGGACCAGAGCCAATTACACAAATACGTTTGGATGGCTTATGATGAACTTGGCGGTTCATGGTAGGGGTGGCGCTGTGCACAAATTGAAAGTTCCATTAACTTGAATGAAATCAGATATTGCTTACAAGTTGGCGGACTGGAAAGTCTAGCGCAGACCGGCTTAGTCAGCAACTAGCGTCATGTAGGTAGCCCTTTAATAAACCTGGGCACAGAATATCGATCAAAAAACAGACGAATTATGTAGTATTGGAGAACGCAGCTGGGATCCCCCGAAGGAAGATCTAGCACGCACGATAATTGTAATGTTTTTAACACCTAGACATTCCTCTTTGGCTATTGCTTACATCAGCGTTCTAGTTGACACGAAAATGCAGCAAGAGTTCCTTTTGCTCATTTTCGACCAAGGATCGACTTGTGAGGTCAACGCATAATTTCTCAACCTAGTCTCGCCTGGTAACCGCTTTAGAAATGACGGAACCCAGAGGTAAAGCATGGCCCCTTGCTGATGAACCCTTGACAAACTCCGTAAGATCCTTTTCTCCTCGAAATGTAAACACTCGTCTGATTACTACACTGTTTCCAATTGTGCTGTCTGTTCTAAAAGATCCTTGATTTGGTACAGCAGGCCGGCCAGTACAAGCAGCTCAAAAAAGGCGCGAATGAAGGTTTGTTGCTGCCAGTGCTGTGGCGTGATGTGCGATGCCAAGTGATACACTGTTTCCAGCGACTAAAACCCTGAACCGTGGTATCGCCGAGTTCGTTGTACTGACCGCGGACACGGAACCTTTGGAGATCCTGTTGCATCTGCCACTGTTATGCGAAGAAAAGGTAACCTATATGTGCTATTTTTCTTTTTTGATGTTTATCTTGTGTTTACCCCGTAGAACGTCCCTTACGTCTTCATTCCATCAAAAGCTGCTTTAGGACGCGCTTGCAATGTGTCCAGACCTGTCATCGCTGCAAGTGTCACCACCAGTGAGGCTCGTGAACTCCAGAGCCAAATTCGCAACATCAAGCTGGCCATCGAGAAGCTCATGTACTAAACCTTTGTGCAATTTCACAGGCAATCGGTAGTCCTACTTAAGTACATGTATGACATTGTATGAGGTATGAATTTCAGACCATGAGGGTGAGAATGGCTGGCACAAATCACTTTGGATTGTTTTCTCGGGCCTGCGCTCGGATCCTCCTCCTGTGCTCAATCAGTAATCAGACTTCTCTGCATAGAACCTGCTTACTCGTAGGCAATCTTGTCATTCCTGCGAAGCAGTCAGTTGCATGAAAATAGTTGTGATGCCTAAAATCTCACTTGAACATGGTATACGCATCACTTTGCGCGGGATCATTGACGTTGGGGTCATCTAGCAAATCCTGGATACCCAGTAATATCTAACAACATATTCGTCCAACAATTCCTCAAATCAAATGGCAAAGGACATACCTGCTTGATCGTGATAGCAGGTTTCCACGACTTCTCCTCGTCCAAGATGGAGAGGCAGACGGTTCCAGATGGGTACACATTAGGGTGGAATAGTGGTGGTGCAAATTTGCCTATATGATTGAGTGGGTACAGTATACTTTCTGCTTAACAATTTCGAGCTTACACTTTGGTGGTTTGGACGGGTAATCTACGTGACATTTAGCGAACGTTTGAACATCATGTGGCAGCAAGTATTAATCCTGCTCACCTTCTGGGAACGTCATCGAGAGCTTATACAATCCACCTTCCCATGGGGTCTACGCGAAATCCAACAACCTTGCGGCACTGAATTAAAATTCTATCACATACCCCAGCTTTCCCCGGAATACCAACTTCCCACTCCATGAGGTTCATGGTTCCATCAGCGGCCTTTACAGGTTTCGCATAAAATCCCTAAATGACAATCCGTCAAGAGCTAATAAGTCGAGGGACGACTCCGAGGAGATTGAAAGGGAAGACATCGCTTTGCCGTACTCAATCCGATACAAGCGATCTAGGTGTGAGCAGAAACAACAGAGCGATACATACAAAAGGATGATCCTTTCTCCATTGCTTGCGTTCTTCAGCCAAGCGTGGTCTGCAGATACCGGACATGTTGTGGCTCAGTCAATGGATGTTCGAGCAGATCTCAATTTGCTTAGTCAGCAAAGTAAAGTATACACTTGTTAATCGAACAGGAAACAATTGGAGACAACTAAAGAACACCGAAAGTTCACTGCGCTATTGCTTTATTATCACGAGGTCCAAAAATAATGGGGTAACATTTGTGTCAAGTGTATAATGTCTTCCAAATTCCGGACTGGCGACACAGTGCCTGGCGAGCGATTAAAACCGAAGTCTCTCATATCCCAAAAGAATACATACTTGTTCTTGATGTGATCCATCAAAATTTCGAGTCCAAAACGGGTATTCCAAGACGGAATGCGAGGAGGACAAAGCAGGCAGACAGAGTAATCACCGAAAGTATCACCTGATACTCTTGAGAAAGGTCGCAAGTTTCGTGACATCGACATGTCGATCCGTACACGAGGAGTACGACTGGCAACGAACAATGGTTGTTTGAGGGCACAATCGGGATGACATGAAATATTATGTTGAACCTAAAAAGATAATTAGTAGATGGCTTGGGTCAACGTAGGAGATTCCCATACAGCACAACGCCAAGACATAAGTCGTACTGTATTATTTTGGGTGCTACACTCCGTGCATGCAAACCTGGGACCTTGCTTCTCCATTTCTACAGCGGTGGTGGATCCAGGATCCATCCCACAGCACAATAGTAGTTGATTCACTACGTACTGTCTTGGATGCACGCCAACACGACCGCTGCAGTTGAAAGGACCACCCATGACAAGACGTGCTTTCTGATTGGCAATGCCCCACGGATCTTTGGAAGAGGGTCCTTTCTCCGGTGTGACAAGCGTGAAGCACGGATGGAATAGTATTTCGGGATATGCCAGAGGGCGACCCTGACCTCGACAATTGCGAGCAGTGCAGTGAAAGATGGATGTAGCGATTTTGAGCCGAGCATGGACGGCTTCGTCATCGTCATCGTCCCTGTAACCCGGAAGTAAACTGGCAAGTCCTCGACGTGTTGTTCTATGCCACTCGAGGATGTATTTACAAGCCGGTACGAAGGCAGCATGAAGTTGTTCCGAAAGAAACTCGTGCGATACTGGACCGGATTGTCGTATTAGGGAATCGACTCTTTCAAAGAAACCGACGGTCGCGTTTGGTGGCAATGGCAAATAGGGCGAACTACTCGGGGCGTTATGAAAGGCCAGCGTGGTGAATTGGAGCCAAGCATCGAGAAAAACCCGACGTCGAAAGACGTATACCTGCTCTTCCATCCGCAGTTCTCGCCAGCCCAGCATGTACTCTCCGAGTTGGTCAAGAACGGTGGAGCGTGCTTGATGCCAGGTCAGTGCATTTATTGACCGCGGAGAAGATATGTACCTTTGTCCGTCATCTCCTGGGTGTTATTGATGAGGGAATGCTTGCGGATTCGGTCCCACCCGAAATAATCAATTTCACCCTTAAAGCCGGATGCAATAAGACACTCGCGAAGACTGTTCAAATTCATCAGCGAAATTCATAGATTGAAATGATAAACAAACATATCTGCCCGTGCTTCCCGTTTGTTACGGAGTTCCATGATACGCACATTTTTCACCTCAAGTTGCCACGCAATACCTGCGCGTGTAAACTGGGTGCCGATCAGAAGTAGCTTTGGTGCAATTGCCATTCAGTACTCACTTGACCAATCACCTCAGTAACCTCCTTACGGCGATTGAGGTATGCTTGACGCTCTGGAGGGGACAATGCTCTTAACTCATCCACGAATGTCTTGATGTGATACTCTTGAAAGCCTTTGACAGGATTCCCTACGCAATGTGAGTTGGTTGGAAAGGTGTAACCAACGAACAATGTACCTTTTGAATTGAAAAAAGGTCCGCAAGGTATGTATTGTTCAAGAGCATCGGAATGACAAGCGAGCATCTCACAAAGCTCACTGTAACCTGCGCATTCGGTTGCTTTGACTGGTCTGGGATGACATTTAATTTGTGTTTGTAGCGACCCGAATGGACTTACTGGTGTTTTGGTCGACAGCTTGCACACGAGCGAATACGCAGATGCCACACCGTATCACGCGCTTTCCCATCGCATCCCTAGTGTGGACGACTTAGCATGATAGAAGGACGCGTGTAATTATGGTGTACCTGGTAATGGCATACGGATCCAAAAACTAGGGAAGCATACTGAACTTCACTCATGTCGGAGAATGGCTCCGGAAGGCCGTCTACGTTTCTCCGAGCAGACTTCCAGACAAACGCGGACGACCTTTTGAGAAGAAAACGACGAAATGCCTTGGTAGTGCGCGCGAGAGCAAACAGATCGGTTGGATGCAGACAACAAAATATCTACCGTGGGTTGGTGAGTGACCACATATCTGGTACAATATATGAGGAGATTCATGCCTCGCAGAGGATGTCGAGTGGCAAGGATGGGAACTTGTCGAGTGAACCGCGTTTGAGTCGACCATCTGCCAAGGCAAGACTAAACTTTTTGCAAGAAGGGTAAGACATGATGAAGACGACATTGTGATGAGGATTGCGTTCACATATGTAGTCTCTTCCAAGTGCTGTGGGTGGTCGACTGGTCAACTGGTCAATGTTGTTGTGGCGGCAGAGAGTGGCAACCTGTTTTGGCCACTGCAGAGGGTTGTTACAGCACTTGCATGTCGCTGCTGTCTCACTGTCTAGCTCGTCCTGCTCATTCAGTAGGTAGAGCTTACTCTTCCTTCTTCTCGAAACCGGGAGGCGGAAGGCATTTTGTATCTGCGAAACCACCAAAGCCGGTCCTCCAACCTGGCAGAGCAAAGGTGGACAACACCACCTCCACACAATCCGCTGCCACTAGTCCACCCGCGAATCCAAGCAGTGTGGTAAATGCTGCACCACCTGACGAGAAGTTGTCCAGCAAGCCAGCTGAGGCACATCCACAGTCGCAGTCTACCCTTTCTCTTCCATCCAGTATCTCACCACCGTTCACCTACTCTTCCTCGGTTGTCCCAATCCATCCCGCCGTCTCTTCCAAGGAATACAAACTTCATCAGTTTTTCTCCCTGCACCGACCCTTACTCCTTCTAGATCAACCAACTTCAGCCATTTTCGAAGCTCCGGACCCTTCCACTCCGCTCTTCATATCGTCCAAAGATCAACACGATGGCCACTCATCTCCCTCAATCACCACTGTTGACAACCCTCCCGAGTCATCTCCCGACGCCGATGCGGATGCTGCTCGCCAGTTAGCCCATGCATTGGTCATGAATCGCGTCGGTGGTACTATTGCCTGGGAACAAGTCTTGTCTCGCCTCGGACAGAATGCCAAGTACTCGGAGAATGACATAACTCAGGCCAAGGAAACGGCCGAGGAATGGGTTAGCATTCACGCTGACAGTACACGTCGAAAGAAGCGTAAGAAGATGAAGAAACACAAGTATGTGTCTCCTTCCTGGTCAGATTTTATTTCTAAGGTTGTTTTCAGATTGAAGAAGCGTCGTAGAGTAAGTGGTTGAACGATATTCATTTCTATCGGGGGCGTTAACCTCGTGATCTAGCTCACTCGACGTCAGAATAAGTGAGGTTGAAGCGTTACCAGCTCACGTAGAATGGTGTCCTTACTTGTTTTTCTGTCGGGTTGATGTGATGCCAACTACCAATTTAATTCCATTTCACTCTTCACCTCAGTCGACACTGTTCAAGACTATGTGATGGCGCGACCCTTCCCTCTGTAAGCCCAAACTCGTACACCCCCCTTCCTCTTCCCTTCTCCTTCCCACTGCCATCCACCCTTCCATACCTCAATGTACCCGTTGGCTTCAAACAAAGCTCGTATTCCAGGCTGTTCTAAAAGCATTCCAAAGAAGACCATATACTTCGGCCACTCGTGCTGCCACCCTAGATCCCATGATCCTTTTTGCGCTTCTATTGCTCGCAATGTTTGTATAAAAGTTGCATTTGGGACTGAGAAAGGGAAAGCGGACAAGGGAAACGCAGGATTGACGCGAACAGGGAAGTGCAAGTTTATGTATGAAATTGGGGAGTCGAAGAAAACGTCAGTCTGATCTCGGTATTCTGCGTGTTTCTGAAGCCTGGATCGTGTCCTCAGCATTACAATATAGAGCCGACCAAATATTACTACATACCCTAAAGGCGGTTCGCACCCTAACGCCCACATCCTTCCAGGCTGAGAAAGGTCTGGACGATGGAGATACGCTTGCCACGGTGTGGAATGGCATGGCGTTAGGAACCCGATTGTCGTGGAATTGTCGATGGGAAGTTGCCTCAAGAATGACATGACCTCGATAGGACTTGTGCAATGGAAGAACGTGACATAAACAGAAGCCGGGGCTGATAATAACAAAATTAATGGGATGACGAGTCGAGATTTGTTCCATGTAGCTGGGGCTCGCAATACTGGTTTTGTATGCCCAACTTCCTGGTAATGCGTTAACTGGACAATGGACTCGGCAGCCAAGATGTGCATCATAGGCAGTAGGGGGTGTAAAAACCGCCATTCTTTGTGCCCAATGAACGAATAGACAAATACAGTCCATCCAATGCACCCCGCCATGATTTGCAACTTGGATCCATGTTTCGCGGATGCGAGCCAAAACCCGTGAAGAACGAACGGCAACGCAGACGCGCATAGAATAGGTAACGCCTGCGAGACATAATAGTGCCAGGGACTCGATCCATAAAACGACGAGACTGGCGACGCATTCACGAGCAGAAAATTCACCAGGGTCGAGGTTGGCCTGCCATAAAACCACGTATCCAACGCAAACACGGCGAGAAAGACTACCAAGCTTGGAGAGACATCAAAACATTGGCATGAAAAAAAAAAATACCGATACTGACCCAATGCACACTGTATCCCGCAGGATGCATACCAGGAGCCTTGTATTCCCTCTGACGCGCCATAGAAGAACAGTGAACATGTAAATCCAGATTATAGCATTGGTTGGCCGGATAGCACACGCAATTCCCGCGAATATGGTGCCCCGCCGGAGCTTGCGCCTTCAAGAAATGGTAAGACATGTATGTAGAGAATTTTTGCAGGGCAACCCACATGTCAAGCAAGGGAGACGCAACTAAAACATCCCACGGGAAGTATTCCAGGGCTATGGTTGTGAGGGACACCTCTAGTGAATTAGATAATGACCTTGACAAAGACAACGAATGAAAGAAAGAGGTTATGGAAAGGAGGTACTAGAACCTAGATGATTGAAGTGCTCTCACAGAAATGTAATTACATACTGATACGACTGCGCAGTCAGAGATACCCTTAGTAGACGCATCGTCGAGGACTACGCTGGCCAACTTCGGTACCCACACATCTGTCGGAGCGGCAAGCAAGCCATGTAGTACTCTTGGTCCGGCGATCTACTGGTATTAGATACGTTGATTGAGAACATACTGAACTTACCACCAACGAAGGGTATACATCCATTCCTGATACTTTGAACAGCCAGTACACTGGGATGTTAAGTGCGGGGTAGAGCATGCTCCTCAAAGGCTTGGGGTTCAACCACTCCCAGGTAAGATGGCCATAACCAAAAACATATTTGTGTGCGGGTTCTAGCGCTTGAAAGTATTCGTCAGGTTGGAAGTAACTTTGGGTAAGAAGAGCGACAAGAACGCGAAAAGCAACACTGAAGAAGATCATGGCATGCGCAAAACACTTCATTCCGTCAATTATTAATAGGTTTCACGATTTGCCGAGCCTCTCGTCGGGCATATGGTGTAGCTGGTTATCACATCCGCTTAGCATTTGCTGAGCTGCGGGGGGTCTCCGGTTCGAGTCCGGATTTGTCCACTTTTTTTTGCCTGCTTTTCACTCTGGGTTGCCCGTTGATCATCAACTACGAATAAAATATTTTAACGTTTGAAGATACAGTACTCTGACAAAAGCGCGATAAGCAGAACTCTCAATCGATTATTCCTTTTCTTTTAGCCATGAATCTTGAAATTGGTCTTTCCAAAGAAGCCGGGTCTCGCGGAGACGTCCGAGACTGGTCGACAGGCAGGGGATCAGATTGCGTTTGATGGGGTGGCAGAAAGTCAACTATTGCGGGGCAAGCTGAAGAAGACGGTGGGATACCAGCGCTCGAGGGTCTAGGTGTCGTGGGGAGTGGTGGGGAGTCGATGATCATGGGATCAGCCTGAGGGACCGGTTCGGCAGTTTTGACCAAAGATCGCGATGGTTTGTTGATAGGGAAATGTTGACCAGGAGACGGTCTTGGGGCTTTTCTCTCGAAGACGCCAGAAATAGCTGACTGCAACCGGACATTTTCCCTGCTCTCATCGTCGTGAAAAGTACCGCTTTCGCCACGAGCCGATTTGAATCCCGATGACTTCAGTCCATGGTTAGTAGTTGACGTCCGTATCGTTAGTGATCCCACGACATCAGAATTTTGGTGAGTAGTGAAGGTGGACACTGGAGATGACTCCACATCGGGACCAAGATTCTGACTGTTGCCCGTTTGCAGCATGTGAATTACTTCTCTGATAGTCTCCTCCTCGCTCCCACTTTCTCCGGAATCTCCCCCTACCAGTTGGGCATTTTCCAATTTGCCTAGCCTTACGGACTTCCGAAGGGACTTGTGACGCGGAGCTGCGTCGACAGGTTGTTCTATTGGTCCCATGCGACCATGCGATTTGTTGTACCCCGCTGTCATTCGGTCCGCTCGGAAGTGTGACAAGGGTAGATGTCCGTTCGACTGCAGCTCAAAGTCATTAATTTCGATGAATACACGGCAAACTCGCGTGACTCACAGTTTTTTCTTGTTCGTAGTCGTCGAGAGTATGCATAGCCATTGCTTGCGCAGTCTCAAGGCTAACCGTCTGTCTTTTCTTGTGATATTCCAGAGCGATCTCGCGGTGATGCTGTGCAACATCATAATCGAATTCTTCTTCTAGTGGCTCATCATCTGACAAGTCATCATTGCCTGACGAGGACTTGTCCTCGTGATCTGGAGAAATCATTTCCGAGGATGGAGAACCAGTTGAAAAAGACTCGTCATCTGAATCCCCGGCGTTGTGAAAGGTAGAGGTGAAAGTTGCCGTGGGATGACGTTCCACTACATGCATTTTCATGGGAAATTTCTGTGCATCGGCCGTACTCACCAGAGGTATGCGGGTGGGTGCGCGTAATCTACCGAGTGTAACGTCACCCCACTGGGCAGAGAGGTGTGTCGACGTCCGCCGATCCTTCTCGTCAGCTGTTACGGCCACTGGCACATCAGCAAAAGAGACAGTTTTCTTTACAAGTGGAGATGTGTCCCGGGGTCTTGAACGTGCGTCCTGCTCTTGTGTGATCTCAAGCTCCCCCGATCCTTTGGCATGCCGGACAAGGGCTTGTCCCATCTTTTTCTGCAAATCTCGGGTGGCTTTCAGCCGCTCCAGCTCAGCCTTGGACGACTCTCTTCGTTTTCTGATCGCTTCCTTCCGTCCCTCCTCTGCATCCCTCTCTTCTTGTAACTGTTGCAAACGCTCCTCTTCATCAAGTAGATCAAGAATACGATCTCGTTCGCGCCGCCAGCGTTCCTTTTCGTCAGGTGGTAAAGTAGCAAACGGAATCAACTCCTGTTCTGAAACGGGAGAGGATGCGATATTTGTTTGATGACCTTCATAGACTGGCTCAGAAATGTCGACGATGGGATCGCCATCTTCGTTCTGGAGCTGAATTTGAGTGTTGGCAATCGAGCAAATCACCACATCGTCAAGGGACACGTACCGGACTGGGTTGGTCTCCTTGTGTTGAACTACGATCTGCGCCATCTCCTAAGATGTCGCTGATTTTTTCCGACAATTCGCATAGTTGCTCTGCGGATAAAGTAGCGTCCGTGGTTGGGTTGTTGCTGAGGGAGCCGAGCAAGCCCTGCAAAGCTGAAGAATGTTCTGTCTGAGGCAAATTGCGCGCTGGTATAGCTCACCTACCCTCTTTTCTGCTTGAATTGAGGTCTTGGGTATTCAACATGGTACTCGTACACCAAGAGATGATGATGATGTGATTACGTGAGCTAGTGCTTGATAGGTTTATCTTTTCCCCATCATCATCATGGTTGTAACGCATGTTGTCGCCCAACCCAATGCCCGCAAGAAAAATCGGAGGAGCCTCGCGAAAAGAAAGGCGGTCGACGCTGGCAACGCCCAAACAAGCTTAATGCGACAAAGCAACACCGACCAAGACGACGAGGACATGCAACTAGAGCCTGTTGTCATTTTAGAATCTAGTACACAATCAAATAAAGGCGCCAAGGAGGACGAGGAACTCGCAATCGAGATCGACCCTGAGTCTGCACCTCAGCCTCATTCTGTACCAACATTTCCTGCCCTCTCTGCAGCTACTGTCCAATCGACCACGCTTAAATCGGAGACCCGACGAATCCCTATACCACCGCACCGCATGACCCCGATTAAAAAGGATTGGGTCAACATATTCTCGCCTCTCACAGAGATCCTTGGCCTGCAAGTTCGGATGAATGTTCAGCGGAGATGTGTCGAAATACGGGTATGCGTTCACTAGGCTTCGATCAGCACACCATAACAATGCGCATAGACGTCAAAGCACACAAAAGACATTGGCTCGATTCAAAAAGGAGCCGATTTCGTCAAAGCCTATGCGCTGGGTTTTGATGTCAATGTAAGTATCTTGGATTTCACATGATTCTCACTCAACGCCGGACATGGAAGGATGCTATTGCGCTTCTTCGCCTGGACGATCTTTACCTTGACTCTTTTGAGATCAAAGACGTGAAAACGCTGCACGGCGATCATTTATCGCGCGCCATTGGTTTGTAGCTGACCGTCATCTCCACCGTTGCTCATTTCTTGTCTAGGTCGAATAGCAGGGCAAGATGGAAAGACGAAATTTACCATCGAAAACGCTAGCCGAACGCGAATCGTTCTCGCAGACACGTTTGTCTAATCTCAGTTTATTCTTTCTGCGTTTTCTAATTTCGCCGACTAGAAAAATTCATATCATGGGATCATTTCAAAACATCAAGATTGCGCGAGATGCGATTGTATCTCTTATTCTTGGTTCACCCCCAGGAAAAGTTTACGCCGGGTTGAGGACCGTTAGTAGTCGGATGAAACAACGGGCCCTATGATCAGCGCTATCATACTTTGTATCCTCTGAGCCTCTTACACGAATTGACCACCAGGCATAGCAGACAGTGGGCGATACATAACAACAAGCCATACAGTAGATATTCGAACGACAATGATGGGTAACCAGCAACGGGTTGGGCGAGTATCTCCAACTGAGTGGTGGGTTCCTACTCAAATTCATGAGCTTTGCCCTTTTTTTTAGACTCTTTGTACTGGTCAACGATAGTCTGCCTCAACATGCTGCGCAAGTTAGAAGTGGTCGTACCAAGTCAGCTATACACACACATACTTTTCCCAGGCGGACTCGTCCACGGGAGGACCTTGTCCATCGCCGACCATGACCATCTTTCCTTGGCTCGGAACTTCGTTGACGACGAGAAAAATCCACCCTGGGCCCGGAGGGTAGACATTCCCATTCGGGGGTCCGGCGATGATCATGTTCTCTCTGTTGTGGAATGATGACACCGTCAAATATACTAACCTGGAGTTCGCGTGCACTCCGTGCGTGACAAAGCCTAGATCCATCAATGCGACTGGATAGGACAAATTAGTGGATGTCTCGAATGGAAGAAAAGAAGGTTTACCCTTGATCGTCGGTTTCATGGCATTCGTGCCAAAAGGTAAGTTGACGTGCATTTCGAACGATTCTGCAAAGTAGATATTGTGGGGGAGCCGGGTAATGACTGGCCGCTCAGCGTTCATGTAAGGCGGTTGGAATCGTTCCACTCTATATTCTGTCCCATATTTCACCTCACTTCTGTCCAAATTCGGATTACTTCCCGCAACCAAGATATCGCCAGCAGGTGTCAATGTCGCGACTGAGTGATACATACGCGGTATCACGCTTGATTTTAAACCTGCGCTGGAGAATCGTTGGCCGAGGGCGGCGCCGGGCGTATACAAAACAGGTTTGAGATTTGGGTTATCCGCATTTGACTCTCCGGCCTGGCCTTTGACATTGCCATAGCCAGAGATGCCCGACTTGGCACCATTGACAATGAAGACTTGCCCGGTTGGTAGTACAACTGCATCGGGCATATGTCTTGGCTCAGGAAGGCGCTCCACTTCCCATCCTGCAGCAATTCCAGCATTGGTCAGTGTGATCCTCGAACACTGGTTCGATGCAGGATCTTGTGACGATATTTCATACCCAGGGATAGAGTCGTCGATGGTAGAGCCGCCACATATAAGAATCTCTGGCGTGTAGTCTTCAGGAGATAGTGGGAGGAGAAGTCCGACACCCGCCATCGGATACGTGACACGAACTCCATGGGGTATCCTAGGAAGCCTTTGTTCTGTGTTCGCTTTCCAGTCGTAGATCATGGCGTCCTGATTGGCAGCCATGAATACCTTACCATCAGGAAGAGTAAAGGCGATGGGGAACAGGTTCGCGTTCAACGTGTCGACCAGAAACGGTATATGGATTGGCAATCCGTTCGAACCATGGATTGACTTTGGTGGCCAGTACTCCACGGTGGGGTTGTTGACCGTTGCGTTATTGATCCAACCACCTTTCTTGGATCCTCCAATGATCATCGCGCTGCCATCGGACAGCCTAATGACGGTGTTGTACCATCTGGGGCTCGCCATCCGGACGCGAGCGTGATTCTCGTACATGTAGCACCGAGAGACATCGGAGGAAAGGCAAGGATGAAAGAGGCGAACGGCCTGTAGACCATCCAAATGGCCAAAGTCTGCAGGCGAGGTGAAGCTCTCGATAACAGGGTTTCCTCCGACATTGATTAAGGTTCCATTGCTCAAAAAGGTGCCACCGGCACAGAATGAGTTTGACTGTATCTTTAATGGCATGACGGTTTGGGTGTCGAGGTTAAACAGCGCCCCCCAGGCCGGATGGCCATCAATGGCTATCGGATTGTGCTCCACCTTGTCGATTACGAGAGCGTGACTGGGAGATACGATAACCAATTGCATAGCAGCGACGCCGGTGGAACCGCGTTGCACCAAAGACCATTGGATCCTATCGTCCTGTGCATCGTCTTCCAGTCCGGTTGGCGCGGATAGGTTACCATAATCGTGGCCTTTCGTGACGATCATGGCGTCAACGTCTGTGATTGGGTTGGTCACGCCTTCTGCGCCCTTTCCGGTGTGTTCGATCTCTATGAGATGTTTGCCATACGGAAGATCATATTTGCAGAATAATCGCTGCTGAGTGCGCGGGACATAGCTCCAAGCATCGATGGCGTCTACCTTTTGGCCGTCTATAAGAATCGCAGCAATGCCGTGTGTTCTGTCTTGCGATCCGAACCACTCGATACCAGTTCCGACGAAAGAAAGGGCGACGCGCGCGCCAGGTTCGTCAGTCCAACGAGACGTGTGTCCGACGTACGAGCCGGAATAAGACTGCCTCCATAGACCCCGGTACTGAATCAGGGGGGACGAGGAGTCGTAACCTTTGGCACCAGGTGGGACGTAAAACGGTACGAAAACTTTGGGCTTATCTGACCCAGATGGAGTCTTGCCATTCCAAGCAGACTCACGGGCCAGAGCGTGCAAAGGAAAAGACAGAGAGAGCCATATAAGCGGATTCATTTGTGTTGTTGGGAAAGAGATCAATCGATCACGTGTTCAAGTTGTTGTCCGCAGCGGACATGGCACATACTGACATCCTATGTACTACTAAATGATGACACTGTCCCCTTCGCATGTCAGCCAGTGGCCACAAGCGCAAAGGCTAGTTTTACACGCCGCCCACCTTGCGGTCCCTTTCCGCACTTTACCCCGCCAACCACCTGCACCAACCCGACCCGATGATGACAACGATGGCGCGATAACCGCGCCATGTTCACGTCGTCATCATCATCTCCCTACTTACGGTGAGCACTGACACTAGCCATTCCACTCAATTTTTAGCAGCCTCTCTACGTCTATTTTCCCAACATTCCAGTCATAGGTACATACCTCATACCTACATATGATAATACGATGCACACAATGAGCAAGAAACGCAGTGGCAATCGTCCGTCTGATTTATTATATTGTGTGCTGCAGACAAAATCAAATTTCTTGTGAAACCGCAAAACCGCACACCTATAGCTAGGGTGTATCTTACGTTTGTTATTGCAGCTATGTGTAACATGTCATGACATTGAATGAAGTTTGAGAAAAAATTACAGATGAAATGTTCCCCTCGACGTGCGATACATTGAAGAAGCAAGATGAGTTGAATGTAAGCTTATGCCAATTGTCGATGCAAATGAAGGAGGATTAGCATTGTCTGTGACACCCACCACACGGACAGTCCTATGACCGGATCTTGCCCTTGCCCTTTCCGTTTCTCCCGACGTCACAGGAGGACGGCAGACCGCCAGCGGCATACTGGGGCAGTGGTTCCCATATCCGAATCGTGTAGTCATCCGAACAAGATGCAAACATCCGTTCGTTTCGTGGATTCCATGCCACTGAATTCACGCTTCCAATACCGTGTCCCGGGAGGACCTCCAGAAGTACGCCAGTATCCCGGTGCCAAACATAGACATTACGGTCTGGGATAACCAGATGAGAAAAAAAAAGGACAACAGCAATCACACCCACCTTCACTTCCGCTGACTACGAAGTTGCCATCGATACCCCCGAAGCAACTCCGGATGACATGGTGGCCTTGGTGCTGCCCAGTAAATTTGCGCGCGAGGCGACCTTCGTTCAAATCCCATAGATGTACCTCCTATCGTGTACTTCATCAGTAATTTGTAAAGGGTCCAAGAAATTTCTCACGTCTGGTGCATGGTTGATCAGAGCGAATTGGGAGTCCTCAGATATCTTCACGCTCGTTAGTTCACCGTCCGTAGGAAGCGATCTAGAAAATCCCGTTCTAGGTCAGGTGGATGCGACAAATGCGTGATGCTTACAGTTCGATGGCCTTGCTTTTTAGATCATAAACAATTACCCGATTCTCCGACTGTCGGCCTCCATTCATTGTAGCACCATTCCCATTGTTCGGCAGTGGCGGCGTTGGCTCTCGACTAACACCTCGGCTTGCCTCTGATGTTGTAGCTGGTATTGCAATATAATCCATCCCAACCGTGATAAGTCGCGTCATGTCTGGAGTGACAGCCATGTCAGTGACACGAATGGGCACACCAGACCAATCATCTCGAAGCTTCCCAGCCATATCCTGGAAGAAAAGATGGAGCGTATCGCGGCATGCTCCAGTGGACTGTACATACCCAAGAAAATATGTTGCGATCCAGACTCGCGGACATGAATCCCGAACCATCTGGTAACCACACAAGCGCCGACACCGTCTCTGAGTGAGAATCAAGAGTGTGTATGCACTTTCCAGTCTGGCAAGACTTGGTACAGTCGCTCTCTACACAATAAGAGAGATGTTCGTTACCTTGGTATCCCAAAGGAATATTAACTGGTCCGCAGAGGTGGCCAGGATTGAGTCATCAAGCGACCACGCCAATGCACCGACAGGGAAGGGGTGCTCTCTGAGTGTAAACTCCACCACACATTCGCGGGAGGAAGGCTCAGCATCCGGCTAGAAGTGTCTTCAGTCCTGGTCCTCCTTCGAACAGCAAAATACTTGCCCCGATCCGCCAAATTATAGCCGTCTTGTCTTTGCTTGCGCTAGCCAGGCGTAAGCCGTCATGACTCCAGGCCACGTTCCACACCTCATCCGTGTGTACCTCAAGAACAGTGGTTGTTACGCAAGGGAAATCCTCTCTGTCACAATGGTGGTCAGAAAATAGGGAGAAGGAGGCAGAATTCATTGGTGCGTTGTGATATAGGCAATGTTCTCTTTGATAGTGTCTCGATTGTGTCAACAAAGTCGCAAGTCGCCGGGAAGGGATCATTGTGGTAGAGGGTATAAATTCTGGCAGGATGGTTCGTTTACATCGCGATGGAAACGAGGCATAAAAACTTACGTTGCAGTTCAGAGAGTAGTGTCCATCGCGACGTCCCAGAAGCACCATCCCACGATGCACGCCGTCGCAAGTCCTCAGGGTCCGAGCACATTATCAGACTGTGACGAACAAGATCAGTATATGACGGTTTGATCGAGAAGTCATTGATAGATACCTTGATAATGCATGCAACTGCTCTGCATTTGTACTCAAAGGAGCTATTTCATTACGCAGCACCTGCAAGGCAGCAGTCGTTTTCCGGGCCTCCAAGAGCTCGAGGTATTTCTGTCTTCCGATGAGAAAGTGGGCCTCCTGAGAATAGATGTGTCAGAGTCATCGCGTTCGAGGCGTGTCGATCGCACCCAAATCGCCTCATCTGCCGCAGTTAGATGGGAAAGCAATGATTCCGCGTTGGCCCAGTCAGCGTTGAGAACATGCTGGCGAAATTCGGTGACTTCCGGAGCCTCTAGGGAGTAACCTGACTCTGCCTCAAGGGTTGTAGCTGATTCACTGCGAGAATGACGTTGAGCGTGGCACTGGGAAGATGAGATGAGCGAGGTGATCTTACATGTAGCCTACGTCTCGTAGACTTTGTATAACTAATCTGACGAATTCTTCCCTGTCTACATAAGGGTCGTCGTACAACGTGGTGCCGGGGAGGGATACGCGCGCTACGGAGGAGCTGTGCTTGGAAATACCGTTGCTTATTGGCGAGGACCCATTGGGCTTGAACCCATTGACGGTTGCAATGCCATTGGAACGAGTTGCTTTATCCAATGCGATTGAGGACGGGCCGGCCTCCGAGATGGTGTCGATAGATGTGGATGAAGCGGATGGTTTGTCAGGACGCGGAATGTACATGCTGTCTGTGGAAGAACTGTGTATGCAAGGAGTGCGGTCAGAGGGGGAGAGGATGATGGAACTGGAGGGAGTATTGGATTGGCAGTCTATTCGTTGTCTCTTGTAAGCCCTCGTCGAATCTGCAGAGAATCAGAACGTAGGGCGGGTTGAGTTGGTGATAGAGAAACAACAAGGGAGATGGCAAGCGCACCCGACGGGGCAGCAGAGGTCGAGTCACCGTCTGAGTCCTCGACGAGAGCGCGAGGACGTGTAGAAGGAACTAAAGAACTAAGTGGCTGTGTTTGTAGAATGGAATGTCTTGACGTGGCGGTGATTTGGCTTGGTTCCGTAGCAGATTCCAGCCTTGGAGGGGGTCCCTGGCGTGTAGGACGAGCGTCCTGGGCAAAGTCCAGTCGGGCGATTGGATCAATGGTGACTCGTTGGTTGTTGGATTGATTGGATTAGCATGCAGCGCTTCCAACGTCGCAAGGGTTGATCTGTAACGTTCCTGTTGGACAATGGGTGTTAGTGGTCAACAAGGAACGGCAATGGCCTTGGTCTCGCTCGTTGACGAACTTCTCTGGCTGTGAGGCCTACTCAGTCACCAAGAATGGAAAGTAACCCCTCCTTCCATTTCATGGGGGGTTAACTTGACAGCATCAATTGACCAGTAACACAAAAGACGCGTTCTCTCTTGAGGCAGAGTCGCGCGAAATGCTCATACATAAGTATAGTAACACATTATGCAACGGAAAGGCAGAAGAACAAAACGGCCTCGCTAAAGCCAAAAAAAAAAAAAACTAGATACTCATGCAAACAGAATCCTAAGGTTTTGTGTGCGACAGCGTTAGATAACAAATGCATTGCAAAAGGCAAAATTTGCCAAATGTTGGTATGTGTTCCGTATGTTTTCTTGAGGCAATACTTGGGTTCTTGAGATATAGATATAATACGCAGAACGGAGTAGAAGGCGAGTAGGCAGTAATGCTAGTGTTTTTGATGTGAGATGCAAAAGTGAATGAAGGAGTAAAACGAGTTCATAGGCGCAGCCTGCCGTTTGTTTCCTTTCCTAGAGCCCAGATGATTTTGAATGCTTGAGTAGATGGAACGGAGCTGACGGGGAGGCATCATCGCATAACAGTCGATACTACCAGCGACCTGCAGTGCGTTCACGTTCCCTCAGGCCACTGCGTCCATTTCCAAAGCCGGGTGCATCCCGGGAAGAACCTCGGCCCTCAAGTTCGTGTGTGCGATAACGCCCACGTCTTTCGTTATGGGCAGCAACGACCAAGGCCGGATCCTCAAACTCCTGCATGCACAACACCATCTTGGGAAGAGGAGAGCTGTTGCGTCGAGCAGTCGGACGACCCCTAGTCAAGGGAGCGCATGACCAATCAAACACTTGCTCCACACTGCCTCGGCTGTCTTGACGTCCGCGGGACTCTGGTTCGATTGCACTCTGGCGAGCTCGTGATCGTGAACGGGAGCGGGGGGCGGCATATTGGGAAGGATCTGGTTCGCGACGTCGACCACGGGGCGTTGACTCCAATGTGGAACGCAGACCAGACGCAGTAAGCAGTGAAGCCAATTTTGGGGTGGGAGGGGAGGGCCGCGGATGAAGGTCAACGGTATTGCCCGAAGGAGGAAGGGCATGCGATCGTTGGGGGGAGCTTATCTGCAGAAGCGAAAAGTACGCTGGCAGGCTCGCACGGTTGCGGCTCTTTTTGGTTTTCGACGTGACAGTAGAATTGTGCGTCTCCGACTCTCGAGATAAGAAGGATAATTCATGACGGCTTTGATGCGACGTTTCATGAACGGAATCGAGTTCGTCTTCTGTGGGAGAGGGAATATGGCTCAAAGAGGAACTGGAGGAAGTGCGGCGGTGCAAAAGGGGAATCATGGAATGGTGATTTGTTGCGGAAGGACGACGAGTATACATTAGACTAGATGGTTTTGCAGGATGATGGGCACCAACGGAACGGATGGGAGGGTCAATGGAGCTATCCGCGCAGTCACCTTCATAACCGGAATCATCACCAATCCCGACAACGGGTTCGTCGTCTTCGGCGTCCGTGAAGACGGACCAAGATACGGAAGAGGAAGAAGAGGAAGTAGAATATCTGTCGCGTTTACGGAAGTTGCTGAGTGCATTGCCTAAGGCAGAAGGCATGAGAGCGGGCACGTCGCCACCGAGAGTATGGTCGATGTGGGGAGAAGAGAGGGCACTACTGGCGGAGGATATCGAGGGGGAGTTGTTAACGTCGAGGGCCTCGCACTCATCGCTACAGTATGCACGACTGGAACACACGTGAGACAAGTGCATGGGATGCGAAACGAATACGGACCTGACGTCGGGGAGTTGCCTGGAGCAAGTGAGGCAGATCTCCTCAAACATGGAGAGAACGGGTAAGAGTGCGACAGAGGATGGGATGATGGAGGGAGAGACGTTGGAAGAAGGAACGGGATTGGTGCTTAAATATGGAGGAGAGGGCACAGGAGGAATGGAAATTTCACAAATTGGAGTAAGAAATGACTCAAAGAGGACAAGACCAACGCCATGTCACATGTGACAAGACAAAAAAAATTAAAAATTAAAATAATATTTTAAAACCTTGCCAATCTCGGCGAACGTGCAGAGATCAAGTAGTAGGCTACGGCTCGTCGCACGTTTGCGCCGTCGAATTCGTTTCACTGTACCACTTCCCTAGTATCATTACGGCGAGAATGTGGTGATCATGCCATGGGGCGCCTCTGACTAAGGAACGCTTTCCTGCCGATCCAAATCACGCCATCATCATTGCACCCCTTGTGGCACGCTGCAAGCCTGACAGTCAGCGAATTCAAGTCTGTGCTCTGAGACGCCATATTCACTCTCGAGTGCGACGATGTCGCTCCACATGACGGTCACGCTGCCGTCTTAACCACATACATATGTAGTACAGTACACGTTCATGCCCATCTCGCAAATTCTTTCGTATCTCCGCCTTGGCCAGGGTATTTAACGTGGCTCGCGTCACCTGGAATTCATATTGCGTTTCCATAACATTCGTGCACATTCTGGGTGTGCCTCGTCTCCGCCGTCAGTTTCTCTGTGCTGTGTGAAAAGAAACGTGCCTTGACGGTGCGGTGTTCCTAGCACAGGGGTACCGGTGAACAACTGCTTGTCATTATCTTACATTGTACACCGAGAGAGGGTAGCGCAAATCAGCTCAGGAATCATCATCCTGACGCCATAAATCAAATAGCACGCGCGCCATAATGTAGTGTCCACGAACTAGTACGGTAATCGTCACGACCAGAAACTAGCTTGGCAATGCACCATGCTGAACGTCGTCATTGCTACCGCGAGGTTCACTAATAGCTCCGAGCAACGACGACGACCCCGTCGAGATTGGATTTGGATTATCCGGCAACTCTTGTTCGGATTCAAATACATTACCCTGTACGCCATTGCCATCCACGGACGTACGTGCTTCTGCTCTCGCGAGCATGCTGCGCGAACTACTGCGAGGTGGTGGAACAACCTGATCCGAATCTCCCACAAACTCGACCGCTGTGGCGCCATTAGAAGACGTTGTCTCTGGCGTTTGTGCAGGAGACGGCAACGGCTTGTCCGGCTTGGTACTATCTTTCCTAGATAGGAGTCCCCTAAGCCGCTCGTTGGCTCCAGCACTTGGTCGCAAGTTGCCAAGTGCGGACTTGCGAGGTATCGGTTTCTCCGCTACGAGGGTCTCTAGCATATTCGTCGGCGCAGAGACGTTCTTTAGAACCGACAGCTTCTGGTGCAAGAATTGCGCATCCGCTAACATCCTTTGCAAATAGTCAGACGTGGCGCGAGCTTTCGGCACATGTCACCTGCCTATCCTTGGCCTCCTGACTCTGTAGCTCAATTTGGCCGTACTCTTCGGAGAGGCGGTGATTGATGGCGGCAAACACCTGTGACATTACATACTACGAAAAACGCAGTCAACGACAATACCAACACGCCGTTTAACGGACGAACCTCCGCAATCGGCACTGTCAAGTATCGCGAGAGTACTTTGTGGAGTGTGACAGTCTCTTTGACCAACAGCTCTATGTAGTCGCTGACGCCATCACTTTGCCTTGGCATCTCCCAATTCACGGCCTGCCAACAAATAGTCAGCTTTCGGGAGCTCACACTCACCGACGGACGGTATCACCGACCTGTAACGCCTTGACGTGGGCACTGATCCTGTCACCCATAATAGCAACGAGTTTTGAATGGATCTCGTTCTGGTGTTCTTGGAAATCCTTTTGCCGACCGATCAGCCACACCGATCCAGATAACACGAACCCGGGCGCACCCGCTTGAGTTTGTCAAACTCGACAAGCATGACTGCCTGGTTTGGACTAAGATGGCGCCGGAACGTTTCCCGAACATACGGAATGAGCGCCACCATAATGGAGAGCGACTGGGAGGCAAGGGCTAGACCGGTCCATAAGTTCACACGTACCAGAAAACAATAAGAAATGTTACTAACCGAGATGCTTCGCCGTGATGTTCTTCAACCCAGCGGAGCGCATGGCACCAGCTCCCAGGACGACTTGACAGGTCCTGGAATTAAACGCCTTGAGGAACTCGATGACTCGACTCATTGTATCTGTGTTCAACATTGGGAGATTAACAACGAGCTTTAGATATTCCAACAAGAGTCCCAGAACAGCGCCAGTGGCCGAGACACAGAAATACGGTCGCTCTTCAATGTGAATGTACTTGGCCGTTGTGGCGGCTGAGCCATTTTGTTTGCTAGGAATCGGCGTAGCCTTTCCGTTCGTCGAAGGGGGGGGTGGAGTGGTGGATAGTGGCTTCCCCTCTATGACAAGGTCAGGGGAATCCCGAACGGCAGAGTCTACCAGCACGTCAGCGGCGTGCTGGACTGCGGGTGGGACATCCATTGGATTCCATTGTTCATCCTCGACCAGCTTTGCGGATTGGTTTATCCTTGATTGATGAAAAGCTTGCAAAAATAATCTGGCCTAAACAAGGGATCGGCGACCCTTCGTGACGGGGTAATCACGAGGGCACAAGCATACCTGACCAAGTATCGTACCTCTCAGTCCCATGATCATGCGCCGACAGATAACCTCGCATCTGATGACAAAGTCCCACGACTGGTTGAAGAATACGAGGAAGCTGGGAAGATCTAGCTGAGCGAGCTGCTCTGAACGGTAACCGACGACTTTGGCGACTAGCTTGTTCGAGAGGTCTGCCGCAGAGGAGAGAATATCTGACAGCTCATCCTGTAGAGGGGCAAAATCTATTGATAGCGATGTGGATCTGCATGAAGGTCGGATGCAGAACGCGTCTGGACAAAAAACGGTGTCTACTCACATATGGCTCTCCAGTACGTCTCTTAAGATACAATTCTGGACTTGAACCCCCTCGATGCCGTTAAGAAAACCCTTGTACACACAAGAGACGGTGGAAGAGAATTCCTCGTGGGGCATGGAACGTAGGAGGCCGCTAGAATGGTGCGAGGAATAAATAGCAGCTAGGAAACAGACTGGGGCTACATGCCTTGTGACAGCCTTGGAACTCTTTTCATCCTCGTCTAGGTCAAACGAGGGCAAGTACTGGAAGGTCGGATTAAATTTTGGATCGTGATAGGAGGGAGACCTACGTGTTTCAAGATGCCTCTTACTTCCAACATGACAATTTGACGCCAAGCAACGATCGCCTCCCGAGTACCATTCGTACGCACAAGGCCGAGAAGCAACGGTCGTAAACGATCATTTAGGGATACATCCGTGTTCTCGACGGGATGGGTAGCCTGGGCATCCGAGTTCACGCGATCAAGCAGGTCGAGTTTGAGCACGGAAACTAGATCCGTTGTCAGCGACGATGTTATCTCGGTGTTCATGGCCTGTAGATGGGCAGGAAGGGACCGAAAGGCAATGAGGGATGAGAGGGGTACTGAAGATAGGGTGATGCTCTCGGTGGTGGGTAGGGGTGGTGACTCTGGAGTGGGGGGAAGTGGAGAAAGGGCGTCGCCTGGTTGACGCGTAGGATTCACGATGGGAGTGATCGGGACAGGGGCGTGTAGTTGAGGCGGGTCGAAGAGAGATTGTATGCTGTCGATGACGGCAATTGCTTCACTCCATTGCGCCGCAGCGACCAAGCCGCTGGCGACGGACGACATTTCAACAATGGAAGCGAGCTCACGGACGGCATGATTCACGGCAGCAAGATTGGAGCATCTGATTTCTTTGCGAACGATGTGGAGGCCACGGATTGCGGTATTGTTGTCCAAATTGCCCAAGAGAGCGCGTAATTTGGCTATGCGATCTAGGCAATGTTCAGACTCTGACTGGAGGTCCTGCAAATTTGTGAGCGCGGCAAAAAAGGAGGGGGATCGAAGGGATATCTCGCGGACGAGATGCTGTTCGATTGTATCTGCATGGTGGGAGAGCTTTTCGAGGAGAGGCAGGGCGTATGAGAGGGAGGAGGGATCGGTGTTGTCTTCGTCACCGTGGAGGCGCCCTGTGACAGCGTCGAACGTGTGCGGATCTGCGAGGTCAAATTTTGGGTCAAAGTAGACGGAGGGGATGGTACGGAGAGGAGTGAGCAGTCTAGGTGTTGAAGGAGAGTCGGACTGGGCGGACGTGGCCTGGAGGAAGCGGTCCCACTCTGGAGCGATCGTGCGGATGTAGGGATCGAAGTCCTTGCGCTTTACGCGGGGGAGTACAGCGGGCTGCACGGGTGGGAGGGGAGAGTGCGCCTTCGGTGGTGCTTGACGCTTGTGCGGGTTGTTGAGCACGTTGGACACGGCTACACGAGATGAGCAAGGAGAGGCGAGGAAAGCATGTACGCACCGTTGAAGCCTTGTGTGGTGCTGGACCAGGCCAAGTTGGGTACGTGTACGCGGGGGAGGACAGCAAAGACGTCGTTGGCGGGACCGTCGGCGGTCGTGGTCTCTGATATGCTCGCTGGTCCCCTTTTGCTCGCTGGGTCCCATGTGAACCTGAACGGGCGCGTCGGCGCTGTGTCTGGTGGTGAGCGAGGGAGGGATGAGACTGAGTCGGATGGCGTGGACATGGTCTAACCGCAACCGTGACGATGGACTTCCCCGCCATCTTTTCGCGCTTCCCTCTCCACACCAACGCCCCCGTCCCCATTCCGAGCCGCTTTCTCGTCGTGCAGCCCACCCTCTGGATAGCGCCCCCGCGCGATACCGACGCCAATCTCAGCACCGACGTCGAGTGTCTCAAGTGGCAGGCGTATCTCGCTCTTCGCGGTCTCACTGACATCGCTCTCCGCTGGGACATATCCCCTGAGGGTGCCCTCGACGCTCGTCTTCCAAACCTCCATCTCCCAGACACCTCCCCGCATCTTCTTCCACCTCGCAGCATTCCCGCCTGGGCAGATGCACGTATCGGGCACATCCCCGACCCCCTCGACGGCTACCGGGATCAAACCGCCAAAGACGAAAGCCATGCCTGGATCGCCCTCCTCGAAGGCGTCGTCCATGCAGCCCTGGTGCGTCCATTATCACCCCGCGCCACGACTGCTCACAACCCTCCCTCTCGCACTCTCCCAGTCCAACGCAAGCAAAACTGCCTCCCTAGACACCGTCCTTAATCCTCCTCCGGCGCCCTGCACTGGCTTTACGTCTCCCTTTCCACCGTTCGGTGTCAACGTCGATATGTCTGCGATACACGCACGCTATGCCGAGGCCATCGCTGCCCTTTCTGACCGCCTTGCCACCGACAAATGGTTCCTCGGCTCACGGTAGGTTCTGCTCCCGTTCACCTTGTCTTCCTGACCTCTCTGCCAGACAGCCTACTGCCCTCGATGCCCTCGTCTTTGCCTACCTCCACACCCTCCTTCACAGCAACGCATCCACGCGCATACAAGTCGCTCGCCGTCCGAACCTTGTCGCCTGGGAGCGCTCTGTCAGATCACAGGTACAGGCCGCGTTTTGTCTTGCTCCCACTGTCTCGTAGCACACTGGGTATATTTCGGTATATGCGCACGATACGAGATTGTCTAGCAACTAATGCTTGTCCCCATCCGTGCACGGTTCCATCGTCAATCCAGGTGGCTCTCTATCTTTCCAGTTCCATTGCCGTTCAGGATGCCATTGCTGCCATTGCCAGTCGACCCGTTCTTGACGGCCTTGCCCACGAAACGCCTCCGGAGTGCATCAATCATTTTCATAAACCTGCGTCGTGAGCATTCATCACCGACATAATAATAGCACGTACCAGAACCAATTAAGACCCTGAAGCATCAAGTTCGTCATTCCGTAGACCATGATATAAAGCAGAGGAAGTTGGGTGTAGACCCCATTCAATGTGACGAAAAAATCATACGACTATGGACCGCTTCAGCAGGCTGAACCAGCTAGACAGGGCTTATTAAACTTACCATTTTTCCACCCCAAACCAGCCGAACACAAAAAAAAGTACTCAAGAGGGCGATCCCGTTTACCAACTGTAATTGGGATCCGGTTTTGCCCGTTTTGTCCAAAAACCTAGTGTAAACTAGCACCGCCGCGCATACAGCCCGAATTGCGCTCGTACGCACCAATTTATGTTGAGAAAGATGGTGCTCCTACGGCCATGTCAGCACACGGACGTGCGAGGTCGCATGGAGAAATACGTACACTTCCCAGAGCAGAAAACGAACGACGTAGTAGTGAACAAACGGACGCTAGTGACCGTTAGAAAGATTGCACGAGCAAAGAAGTCGGTGACTTGCAGTGGCAAGAACAAAAATGACGAGACAAGCCACACCTGGAATGCATGAGGAAGAAACGGACGGAGAAATACAGGAGACGACGTATACCATGGACCACGAATCCCACCTCGGAAAAGTGAATGATGGACTCGAGCGCGTCCCAGATGAAATAGCTGACGAGACGCGCCGTGAGAATGGTGTGGCCCAGAAATGAGAGGACACACACCCGACGGCGATTGCCAACAAGAAAGTGGCGTCTTGGTAGGTGCCAAAGGCGCGATCATGGTTGAGACTTTTTGCTTGGAGACACCGTGCAGAGAGGACGACGGCAATGAGAGCATGAACAAGTGAAACGACATGCATGTCCCTGTGGAGGGATGAGGGAGAAAGAAAGGTTTGTGAAGAGGGAGGTACCAATTTTTGCGGGTCCTCTTGTCAGCCTTGCCATACGAGACTGGAAACAGTACCCTGGAGATGGCAGGAGAGAGACTGAACTGGAGGACGGTAAAGAAGAGCCAGACAATGACGACGATGTCAGCAAACTCGGGGAGCACGGTGAGACCGTATTTTTGAGCCAACGGACGGACAGCGTCGCGCAGATGGAGTCGGATCTCAGGGATCATGACGGACGAGGGACAAGGGAGGAGGGAGGAGGGACAATATTAATGGGACACTTGGGCGGATGTTGTTATTACCTCATGACAGACAAAGATGTTCCAAACATGTACATTTTCATGAATGTACACCAGGTTGCCCGTCAACGATAAAGACATATAAAAAAATAGCGTATGCAAGAGATGAGCGTGTAAACCAAAAATAGGGAAGGGAAGAAGAAGGACTGAGACTGTGTATGAGGGACGAGCTGGGAAATACTACAAATGCAGCAAACGAGAAACATCGTCCAGCATTTTGAGGGATGAGTGTATGGTAGAGTGATAACGAGCGTCAAAAATTGTATAGATGATGTTGTGCGTCTGCCCCGGAATGGGGGTATGGCCGAGGGCGAGGGTATAGGAAACCAGGCATCACATGACGACGCAATTGCAACCTGTTTGTGGTGGTGCATATGGATCCTCGCCCTTGCTGACAGGGCCCCAGACAGAGGGGACCTGTGTGGAGGATGAGGGTGGGTGGGAGAATGGGGAAAGGGGGCACGTACGAGATGGTCCTTTGTCGTTTTGCAGTAGCGGATCAAGCTGTGGAGGCGGGCATGAGGAAGGGGGACGAGGGAGAGGGGGAAGGGCGGTTACCTTGTGCTAGCCTCACTGACTCGCATGCGAGGGCGAGCGAGGTCCTCGCGGAGGCGCTGGTTATGTTCAGTGAGACGACGGAGCTTGAGCTCTGACATGGACTGTTTATGGGGACGAGAGTTCATCGTGGAGGGGAACGACGAGGACGACGAGGACGAGAACGACTACGATGAAGACGAGTTGCTGCAGTACACACGCATCTGATTCAGACTGCGACCACACAAACCACGTCGGAGTTTAAATTATAACCCCTGTCCAACCACCACCATGCCCGACGACGAATGGGACACTTGGCTCGCAAGACTCGACGAGTACCTCTAACCCTCGTCCTTCCCCTCGCTCTCCCCGCTGACGACGTCCACAGCGACGACCAGACCCTCACAGACAGGACCGCACCCATCGACCGTCTTGCGCCTGCCTTCGCCGCCCAGCGACGCCGCGCATTCGACCACATCAAACACGCCTTCGTCCCTGTCTTACGCCATACAAAGCACCTCCACGACGCCGTGCACGACGATATATTCCCAAAGCGCACGCTCGCACTCTCACGTCTTGACAGTGCTGCCCTACACCTCGAGAGCGCCGCCCGCCGCGACATGCACGACGCACAGTCCGTCTATCACGACACAAAGGCGTGTCCGTCGCGTCTCCCCCTTGCCCTCTTGACCTTGGCCCCCTCAGCAGTGCTCCCTCGAGTCCCTCCTCTCCACTCTTGACGACCTCGTCTCCCAAAGCAACCTCCTTTTTCACTCTTTCAAGACCACCATGCTCGAGCACGGTACACCGTCCCTGTCCCTCTATGCGCGCTCTAACTCACCATCCCAGTCCAACGCCTTCGCCACTGCACTGACCAAATGCCAGCCGATGCCGATCGCCTGATAACCAGTCTCGACAACAAGGCCCAGCATCTCGGTGCACAAGACCATGCAAAAGCAAAGGAAAACCTCCTACGCGGCATACTTGAAAAGTATTGAAGTAGTCCTCCCTGTACTCTAGTCTAGTTGTAACACTTGTCCTTTTGGTGTGTATCGACGTGTGAAAACCGTCAAGGAACGCTCGATCCTCATCTACCACATACGGCTCTTTTTATCGCCACCACCGTCGTCCCTCCGCGAGCGTCCTTCTTTCAACACCGTCCACTTTACTTCCCAGTCAGTAGCCAAAAGGACTCGCACATCATCCCTGACACTTCTCACAACTGCCATCCACTTGAAACCAACATGAGCAGCCGAGGCGGTAGGCAGTCCATGTCCGAACTGCGGTACCGCCGTCTTTTGGAGCACAATCAACGCCTCCGCGAGGATTTGGCTAGGCCGCGAATCCGCGTCAGTGAAGCAAGTGCGAGGTCCGTAATGGCGTCTATTTCCTGACACATCCTTCTCACCTCGACACAGTTTAATCAGACATTGCAAAACCACCAAAGACCACCTCGTCCGTATCTCCCTGTTCAACCTTCGACCCTCGCTTACCCCTTCTCAGGTACCCTCCGTTTGGGGCCCAGTTCAGAAAGCTGAGGACCCCTATGCTCCCCAAGCCTCCCGTGGGCCCAACTGTTGTAGCATACAATGACTTGCCTCGAGCGCGCACGGTGTCACGAATCCCATACCATTTGTTTGTATTACCTCCGTCACGTTTTCCGTTGATCGTTGCGCTCTGTTGTGTCATCCATCGAGTTACTCTCATTTTCTACGATACCGAAATGTCTGCTACATAGTAGGAGACACACATATCTGCGGGTTTGAAGTTACTCTCAGAGAAAAAAAGCACCTTTTCCTCTACAGTTGCTGCAGGAACCTTTTGATATCTCCTTCACTGAGCGCGCCAGTAAAGTGGTTGATCGGCTTTCCGTCTTTAAAAGCCATCACTGTTGGCAGTGACCGTATCTGCAAAATACAGTCAAAGTGTGAAGCAGGCACGGGAAAGCGACCGACTCACCTGATACTTCTGAGCGAGCTCGAGTTCCTTGTCAGTGTCGATGGTAACCAGGTCAAGTGAACGTCCGCTCCCAGTCTTGATATTGGTGTCTCCAGTAAGCTTCTCCAGTATAGGCGAGATCATCTTGCATGGCCTGCACCACCTGAATGCCACATACAATTAATCTGGCAGCGCGTGAGCACGCAGCGACGAACTCGGCATAGAAATCGACCAAGACGACTTTATCGTTTGGATCCTCGTTCAGTACAACTTCGTGAAAGGTCTAGAGAGGGCTCTGAGCATCGGAACGAGGTTGTCATAACCCAGGCGACGACTTAGCCTTACCTTTTGACTAGCATCCAGATATTGCTTGCGAGACCACGGTGACGAATGGAATGCGCATATATTCCATTGTTTGACTTTGCTAGCAAGGTCGACGCGTCGTCGGGCCAAGGCAAGAACTTTTCGGCCGTGGGGGAGCATCATGATGTCGACTCGGTCGGGGAAGGCACATGCTCCGAGTCGGACCGCATAACCAAATTCGGGAATCCCGCCTGATGCGGTGACAAAAGAGCAAGCAAGTGTTAATGGGACACAACTGAAGGTGTATAGTGTTATGAAAGAGGTAGCGGAGAAGAGGGTGAGGGTAAAATTCTATAACCATCTGATAGGCTTGGTCAGGTTGTTATACTCTAATTCGTGTGCGATTCTATAGCTATCTTACCATTGTTCTCAGGGGGGTTGCCTGTTATGGGTGTTGCGTCTTTTATATCACTGACCCCCAACTGGCTCTACGACTCGGATGGCCCACAACTCTCTACCACCTCCAACAAAAAGACGGAGGATAAAGGGAAGCGAGACGAAAGATCTCGAGCGTCAGATCACAGCTGCTTCAGCCGAAAATGCGTCCTTGAACCCTCTCTCAGATCTCCTGGATATCGCTCTAAATGCATCAGACCCCAAGGACATGTTAAAAGCAATTTACAGTTTGTATCGCGTGTTCGTCGTCATCATATCAAGCAATAAACTTGCACCCGGAGGAGGTGATGCTGCAAAAGTTGTGCGGAAATGGGTATGGGAGCGGCTTGATGCCTATGTCAACCTCCTACTTGGCTTACTGCAGGACGAAGAGGCTACGTTGCGGGTAAATTTTTAGTATACCCCTGGTCATATTCTCACTTCCTCTCAGAAATCTGCTCTCGACATTCTCTTCTCCCTCCTAAGGCACCTCTCGACTTCCCTGACAAAATCTAATGCTGACAATCAACCACAATTTCACTTTTCGCATTTCAAGCATATCGCACAGGCTCTCCTCCTTTGTCCTCCTTCGACTCGACATGGATCTACTGCCTCCTTCACAGGAAGGACAGTTTTAGATGTGCGGGAGCATTTTGTGAATACCTGGTTCACTATCCATGATGACATCCGGTTGTGTTTCCTCCGGGAGGCGACGTATGCACCAAGTTCCTGTTTCAAAAATTTTGGTGTAAATTTTGATTCCCCTCCAGTTTCATACTTTCAAAATACTCGTCGGCTGGCCATCCCAATCTACCGGGAAATTTTTTGTCCATTATGGAGAAGTTGACCACATTTCCTACCAGCCCTCTGGAACTGAATGCATGGTGGGTAGAAGAACTAGGAAACAAGCCTCCGAAACCCAAGAACGGCAAAGCGGATGAGATCGATGGGGAAGACGAGGGGTCGCGGGATGTCGAAAATGGAAATGAGGAAGATGATTGGAAAAAGTTTTTTGACGATGATTCCACTGCCAAACACACAACGAAGGTCGTGGGTCTGCGTGCAAGAAACCATCAATTAACCTTCCATCAATCTCTTCATTCCTTGCAAGCCCACCGCGCTGTGTTCACGCGAACATGGCTCACCTTTCTCCCTCAACTCTCATCCATGTCGGCCGGCGCCAACCGCACGTTAACAACACGAGCTCTGAATATTATGCACAGGGGCGTTCTTCCTCACCTGACCCGACCAATCCTCGTGATGGACTGGATAAGCACTTGTGTTGACCTTGGTAAGGAGGACTGCAGCTTAGATGATTCATTTTCTTATTTTACTAGGAGGCACTGTGGGCCTTTTGGCGCTCAACGCATTGTTCACCTTGATCAATGATTATAACTTGGGAGTGGCTACTTGTTTCCTCTGACATTTATTTGATCCGTCTTCTTCAGAGATTACCCATCGTTTTATACCAGACTCTACGCCTTTCTCGACAGAGATGTTCTACATCTCAAACACCGTCCAAGGTTCTTCCGACTAACCGAGCTATTCTTGAGCTCAACGTCAGTTTTCTATCACTCTTTGATCCTACGACGCAGTCCTACTGATTCGATTTCCAGCCATGTACCAGCGTCCCTTATTGCATCGTTTGTCAAGAGACTGTCCCGCCTTTCTCTCGTTGCGCCACCCGCTGCGATCATTATGATCATACCGTTGACGTATAATCTTCTCAAGCGACATCCTGCCCTCATGAGGATGATCCATCAGACGCAAGACGTAGATGGTCCTTTCGTTGGCGAGTTGAGAACCGTTTTACTTTGCAAATGTTTGACAAGTTAGATAGATCCGTTCTTGGAAGACCAAACCGATCCCACCATCACAAATGCGATTGATTCCTCGTTGTGGGAGCTTTACTCGCATAAACAGCACTATGATACTGCAGTGTCTACATTGGCACGGATATTCGAAGAAGCGTTCACGAAGCCAGGCTACTCCATGGAAGATTTTTTGGACCATACGTACGGGACCGTGAGTTGCTAGAGTATACAGTGTAGGCGCTTTCGCTGAATAGGCGGACTAGCTCATCGGTGCGGAGACAAAGCGTCGTATTAAGAAAGAACCCCCTTTTGCGATGGAGCTCGTAAAGAATCCGTTCCCGCAGGCGTCGGGCGAGGATGTCGATGTTATCGCAGAGGATGGATTGGATGCAGTTAGCCAGTTGTGGGTTTTTGAGTGATGGATACGTACTACTGTCGTACTTTGCATGTAAACACGGACAAACACTCAACCTTCTGTCTGCGGCATCCATATTATCGTCAACATGGACGCGATCCGCGTATCCAAGGCAAGTATATGACTACCTGAACTTCCCTCCTGCTGAGATTGTAACTTCGTAGGTCGAGAAAGTTCTATGTGGTAGATCAGGCACTGTCCAGTACGGCTCTGTGCATCTGACTGCGCACCACCTGATATTCCGTTATGAAGATCCGGATAAAGAGGAGATGTGGGCGAGTTTTCGTTCATCCTACTGCTGATCGCTGTCTTGATGTCAAGGTTAGGTTCCGTATCCATTGATCTCCCTCGTCATGCAACTTCCGCACACTTTACATGGGCGCAGTCCGATCACTTTTCATACGCGGACATTCGAGACCTTCTCTCTATCCTTTGGGAGCGACCGCGATGCCATCGACGTATTTGAAAGTGTCAAAGAGTTGACGGTGTGCTGTATGTGGCGTTTGTTCCCCGACAAATGTTATGACCGACAAGTTTGTAGCCTCTGTCAATCAGCTCTATGCGTTCTTCTATTCCCCGAATCCCCAACTCGATTCCACTGGAGGATGGTCAATATATTCTCCACGGGAGGAGTTTGGACGGATGGGTGTTGGCACCCGGGTGAAGACTTGGCGCTTTACTGACATCAATAAGGATTACCAGGTAGAGTATGTCCTGTTTGATCCACAAGATGAAATTAATCCGTTTTTTTAAAGTTTAGTTCAACTTATCCATCGCGTTTGGTTGTCCCGACACGAATAAGTGATTCCACCCTCCAGTACGCGTCAAAATACAGGAGCAAATGTAGAATACCTAGCCTCGCTTATTTGCACTGGGCAAACTACGTGATTACCCTTGTTTTTCACGAGACAATCTTCTCTCATGGTGCACACAGGCTAGCATAACTCGCTCCAGTCAGCCCATGGTCGGAATCAAGCAGAATCGTTCTGTTCAGGATGAAAAGCTAGTGGAGGCTATATTTCAAACGCATTACAATCCAGAATCTCGATCGTCAAGCGCCTCAGTTTATGGTGCAACCACCACAAATTTGATTGTAGATGCTCGCCCAACTGCCAATGCGGTTGCAAACACTGCCAGAGGCGCTGGCACGGAAAATATGGAACATTACAGGGACGCAAAGAAGATCTATTCTGGCATTGATCATATTCATGCTATGCGCGAATCGCTTGGCAAAGTTGTAGACGTTCTTCGCGAAGCAGATGCTGTGGCTGCCAGTGTGAGCGGATACCTTCCCGGAGAAGCGCAACAACTCGCTATCTTGGACCGTCAGGCACTGCGTCGATCTGGTTGGCTCCGTCATTTGGCTAATATATTGGCGGCCGTGGTCATCATCGTCCGAAATATACATATCAACTCGTCTCATGTTCTGATTCACTGTTCCGATGGATGGGATCGAACATCTCAACTATCCGCTCTCGCTCAACTCTGCTTGGACCCATACTATCGCACCATGCGTGGCTTTCAGATACTTGTCGAGAAGGATTGGATATCTTTTGGACACCGATTCTTGGATCGTTGCGGTCATCTATCATCTGAAAAGTTTTTCACATCCTTAGCGGATACAACGAATAGCAATGGTAGTGCTGATGCTGCCCAAGCCTTTTTCGCTTCGGTTCAAAGCCGCTTCGTGTCTCAGCATCATATCAAGGAGACGAGTCCCTCTTTCCACCAATTCCTCGAATGCGTTCGCCAGCTGCTGCGGCAGTTCCCTGAACGGTTTGAGTTCAATGAGTATTTCCTACGTACGATTCACCATCATCTTTATTCCTGCCAATTCGGAACGTTTCTATATAACTGCGAACGGGAACGCAGATTTGGAGAAGAAGGAATGGTTCCGTCGGAACACACTGCAAGCCTCTGGGACTTTCTAAACTCGCCACCACAAGTGGAAAGGCACAGGAATCCGTTGTATGACAGCTCATTGGACGATCCGACACGCAGAGATGTCAAGGCGGACATGGGTGTGCTATACCCTAATCCAAAGGATGTACGGTTCTGGTTTGAACTGTATGGCCGCACGGACGAGGAAATGAATGGAAGAGTTGTTATCTTTCAAGTCAAAGACGAGCCTGAGGTGTCTACTCCTTCCGATGTTCTTGACGATGATGCTGCAAGCTCGCGCGGATTGTCACCACCGTCAACATCTGATCTTCCCTCAATAATACGATCCCCTTCACCTTCATTATCACCTCTTAGATCTGCCGCAACTGAGGGCTTATCTTCCAGCTTCCAGGGGCTGTGGTCGTCGCTGCCAGATCTTCCCCAGAGAGTAGCCGAAGGTTTCACGAGTGTGGGGCCTTCGACGACTCTAAAGGCTTCTTGGCCCCCGACACAACCAAGCTCATCGGGCACTGATTCTCTGGCCCACGGTCGCGCGCGAAACTCGAATCCCACCGACTTCTTTTCTAGCAGCGGAGTTAAGTCCGTTTGGGGAAAGCTATCATCAAATGCCACCGCAGCATTCTCAGCCGTGCAAGAAGCATACGATGGGGTTGCGAAGGATTTCAAAGTTCCCTCGAGAGGAAGTGGAGATGAGGATAATGTTGGAAAGACGTCTGAGCTCCAGCTTCGCGGCGGGGACGGTGGACAATCCTCGTCAACGATCTCCGAATCATCAGATAACCCTTGGGACAGCGTGAAGCCCCAGAGGACACCCGGGCCCATACCCGTGTTATCGACCGACAATCCGTGGCGGACTGCACGTTCGCACTCCCCCAGACAATCAACCCCCACCTGGAATGTATTGGACTCTGGATCGCTTGGTGCGAACCTTGCGGTTGCTCGTTTGCCAAATGAACGCAATGTCCCTCGCGTGGCAAAGCAGGGACCTGAAGTGGTGACGAGTCCTCTCACGCAGTCGAGCGACGAGAGAAAAAATGAACAAGAGGAGAAACTACCCATGGTTAATACGGATCCCCTCGGTGTTGGATTGTTGTAATTCACGTTTGGGTCTAGTAGCCATGACACAAATGGCAGGTATGGCGTGATTCGATGGTGATTAGATAAGCAACCCCGTCCATTTAATGGCCAAGCTTTTTTTGAACACGAACATTTCCTTTCTTTCCTTCCATACCCTTCGACTTCCATGTCTCCCAACGGCAGCGCACGCCCTTCTCTTGCCCCAGGGCATTTCCTCTTCACTTCCGAGTCCGTTGGCGAAGGCCATCCAGGTGCGGTCAACGCGACATTCTAGTACGCCACCTCTGACGTTTCTTAGACAAGATATGCGACCAGGTTTCCGACGCTATCGTGAGTATTCCATGTCCCTGTTGAATTCGCTTCTTATTCGGTTGATTAGCTCGACGCTTGTCTTGCGCAAGACCCTTGGTCAAAGGTCGCCTGCGAGACTGCGTCCAAGACCGGCATGATCATGGTCTTCGGCGAGATCACAACCAAGGCCCAGATTGACTACCAAAAAGTCATCCGCAACACTATCAAGCAAATTGGCTATGATGATTCATCCAAAGGCTTTGATTACAAGACGTGCAACATTCTCGTGGCAATCGAACAGCAATCACCTGACATTGCCCAGGGTCTTGATCACGGCTCTCTGGAGTATATTGGTGCCGGTGACCAGGGTATCATGTTTGGTTACGCTACCGATGAGACTGAGGAGTACATGCCTCTGACGATTGTGCTTGCCCACAAGCTCAACGCGGCAATGGCCCTTGCCCGTCGTTCTGGAAAATTGCCCTGGCTGCGACCAGATTCCAAGACCCAAGTTACCATCGAGTACAGGAATGATGGGGGTGCTATGATTCCTCTTCGGGTTGACACCATTGTCATTTCGACGCAGCATGCAGAAGAGATCTCAACGCCGGAGCTTCGCAAGGAAATCTTGGAAAAAATCATCAAGGGTGTGATTCCCGCCAACCTTCTCGATGAACACACCATCTATCATGTATGCCTCGTTCCTCGCTTGTGATATCTTGATATTTATAAAGGTGTTAGATTCAACCTTCGGGCCGCTTCGTTATTGGTGGTCCCCAAGGCGATGCTGGTTTGACCGGCCGAAAAATTATCGTCGACACCTATGGCGGTTGGGGGGCCCATGGTGGTGGTGCCTTCTCTGGCAAAGACTTTTCCAAGGTTGATCGCTCTGCTGCCTACACGGCCCGCTGGATTGGTACGAGAACCCTTTGCTTTGAGCGTGCACTATGCTGATGACTATCTTAGCCAAGTCCCTTGTCGCTGCTGGCCTTGCTCGCCGTGCTCTTGTACAGCTCTCATATGCCATCGGTGTTGCCGAGCCATTGTCTATCTTTGTTGATACTTATGGTACTGGCAAGAAGTCGAACGAAGAGCTTGTTAGGATTGTCCGCAAGAACTGGGATCTCCGACCTGGTATCATGGGTAAGTTATGTATTCATTGTGGCTGTTCAGTCCTCAATGCTTTGTATACAGTTCGCGAGCTTGAACTCCAAAAGCCTGTGTACTTGCGCACAGCGTCCTACGGACATTTTGGCAACCCCGACTACGCCTGGGAGAAACCCAAGAAGCTCGTCTTGTGATTGCGTTTCATCAATCGTACCCTTTGTATTATTGAGCCTGGACCTGGCATCGGAAGTTCATCCTTCCGCTCATTTCATATAACGCTGTAGATCGCACACCTTTCTTACCCATGAGGCCCAGAGGGCCAGCACATTGACGACCTACTACCCCATCATCTAGTACACGGCTACGACATAGACGTATATCCTTATTGTAGTATTGAAGAATTACAACCCGCGTTCAACCGCGCGCTATTATAACTATGAAAAGACGAGTGAGTGATGTAAAATATTTGGATGGTAACGCGAGATGCCTTCGGGAACTCTCGGCTAGCCTTGCGATGCGACCTCTAATGGAGCCAGGCTCGGGTGGGGCGGGGCGGGATGGTGGGAGATGCGGCTCTCATTGAGAATTTCCGGACGTGCCCGACCAAGCTTAGCAGACTACTTACTTACGAGAAAATGATGCAGGCCTGGCAAACGTCCGAGGTTTAAAGGACATTCCATCCACACGCCTCTTTCCACATCACCCACACCCTCGCCAGTGCGTTTCATATCCAACCATTCGACACTGCGAATTAATCGTTCCCTAGTGTGTGGCATATTAGGTCTGCTCCTCCACGACCCATCCCTCGACGCCGCCGCCGAGATCTGCGAGGGTCTGTCTTTATTGCAGCACCGCGGCCAGGATGCGTGTGGTATCGTCACCTGTGGCCCTAAAGGCCGTCTGTACCAGTGCAAAGCGAACGGGATGGTTCGAGACGTATTCGATGACAAGGCTGTTGGAAGGTTGATGGGGAGTATGGGGGTCGGGCACGGTGAGACTCCCTGATAGGCGCCAGCTCACATCTAATCTCGCTTTCCTCCAAGTTCGGTATCCAACGGCTGGAGGTTCTCATCACGCCGAAGCTCAGCCCTTCTACGTTAACTCACCCTATGGTATCGTACTTGCACATGTAGGTTTTACAATGATCCGCTGGAAACGCATCCGCCCAACTTTGTTCTTCAGAACGGAAATCTTATCAACAGTACGACTTTATTGCAATACATGGATGCCACAGCACATCGGCATATCAACACTTCGTCGGATTCCGAACTGCTCTTGAATACATTTGCCGATAACCTGCAACAGACTGGCAAGTTTCGCATCAATGAAGAAGATATCTTCACCGCCATCGGAGGTTTGATGAAGCAGTGCAGGGGAGCGTATGCATGTATTGCGATGCTCGCAGGATTCGGGATCATCGCTTTCAGGGACCCCAATGGCATCCGACCTGTCGGGATGGCATCTCGCAGAGCCGCTACCGGCGAGGACTGGCTATTCGCCAGCGAGAGTATCGTGGCTGATGCTGGCGGCTTCAGTGACTGGCAGGATGTCAAACCTGGTGTGCCCGTAAAATCCTCATTGTCGTTCGAGGCGCTAATGCCCTCAATAGGTGAGGCTGTCATCATCACTCGGTCAGGAGTTTCGAGGCGCGTTGTTACTCAACCGGCAACCTTTGCACCCGACATCTTCGAATTCGTTTATTTTGCCCGACCCGATTCCGTATTGGATGGTGTGAGCGTCTACCGGAGCCGGATGGCCATGGGTGATGCGCTCGCAGAAGAAGTACAAAAAGTTTTATTGGAGAAAAACATCACCGTGGATGTCGTCATTCCGGTCCGATCGTTATCCTGTCCCCTCGAGCATCCCGATTTACCAAATGACTGTAGGTGCCTGACACGTCGCGGGTCGCTGCCTTGAACCTAGCTCAGAAGCTTCAATTGCCTTACCGAGAGGGATTTATCAAAAACCGGTATATCGGCAGGACATTTATCATGCCAGGACAACAAATGAGGCACGTCCACAATCTCTTACAGAGTTGTCTCACTGATAGCATACAGGAGGAAGAGTGTAAGGAAGAAGCTTAACGCTATGGCTCTCGAGTTTGCGGACAGAAATGTCCTGTTAGTTGATGGTACGTGTCATTGTTTCGTGACCCGGACCGCAAAACCGCAAGGGTATTCTGTCAGATTCCATCGTGCGAGGTACAACTTCCAAGGAGATTATCCAGATGGCAAAAGATGTCGGCGCGAAGAAAGTCATAGTTGCGAGTTGTGCTCCCCCGATCCGGTAGGTCCTCCTGCCTTTCTTCACTGTCTGCCTTTTGATCCGCTACGCAGGTATTCCAACGTCTATGGAATCGACATGCCTTCACGCTCAGAACTCGTCGCGTATGGCCGGACGACCGACGAAATCGCAGAGGCTATCGGTGCAGATCTTGTCATCTTCCAGAAGCTCTCAGACTTGATTGCCTCTGTCCGCCAATTCAACCCATCCATCGAAACGTTTGACTGTTCGGTCTTTACGGGCGACTACGTCACGGGGGGTGTCGACGAAGGATACCTGGCCTATATCGAGTCGCTGCGAGCTGACAATGCCAAGAATAGGACGGTTCCAAATGGCCTCAAAGCAGCAGGAGTCAACGGTACGAATGGTCTGAATAGGGATGACGACCGATCTATGACAGGCTCAACTGCGGTCGCGAACGGAGCGGATGACACTGTTGGCCTACACAACAGTTGGAACATCAGTTGACCGCCATGGAATAGATTACATCGATGCGCTATAACTAAACGATCCGAAGTCTACTTGCCGGGAATAAAAAGAAATGGGAAAACAGGTGTGGCTAGGGATCCATGGATCCATGGTGCACATAGAATACACGAACAGGAATTAACGCTACTTGATTGTTGACAATAGATGCTCGAATGTCGCCATAGTACCGTGGTATATATTCAAGTCAGCGTGCAGGCACGCTACGATTATTACTTCCGGCTTGAGAAGGAAGCTGGGACAGGGCCCGGTGTTTTGGCATGAATAATGATGCCATGGGATCCCTCTTTTGTATCGGTGGTTTGGAGGGACGAGGCTCAGTGGCTTGTGATGGGGGGTGAGCAGGTGATGGTACCCGCGATGTTGAAAGGTCGTTTCGGGCAACAGGATCTGTTGTGTTCGTAGATTGAACAGGGCAAGGGGTCGTTTGCGGTAATAAAGTCGAGGGGCGAGTGATAGTAACAGTTTTGACTGTCACCCGTTTATTATCAGACTTGGTCGACGGAGCCATGAATGTGTTGGTGGTACTGGTGGTGGGGCGATGCACCTTGGGTATCTGGGAAGGTAACCGAGGTGTATACAGGGACCTCCGGAGTTTAGTGGCTTCGTTCTTCGTTTTCTGAAACAGAGACTTTGGCTGGTTAGATGTCCCCCCTGGATGGCGTGTCAGGTGTGCGAAAAAAGAACAAGCCAAGGCTCACATGCGCGCGTGCGCTTAGCAGGAGGCAATTTGTCAGTCAATTTGACCTCTCGTTCTCTCTTGCGTTCTGCAGCCTCCATGCGCTGATTTCTGAGCCTTGATGAGACCTCTTCGAGGCGATGTGCCTCGGCCTCGCGAAGAAGCTATGCTGATGTGTGACACAGCGTTCTTGGGCGAGCGGGGACGGGAACGCACGAAATATTGATCACGCCAGGATTCAGATTGTTGATCGCTGTTTCGTGCGAGCTGTTCGGCAAGCAAAGGATAGGACTTGAAGCAGAGACGTTCCCATAGATCTGACGACACCGCGTCAGAGACCAAGGCAAACGGATTTGGAACTCAGGGACGATGTACCTGATGTGTCTTGTTTGAGATACTAAGTACACCAAGGATGAGAAGAGGCTGTGATGATTGGAAGATGGACTCACGGGCGAGGTTTGCTCCAGGCGGAGGAGGGTATCTGCAGAGCAGCACTCGAGCACGGGTTTAATAACATCGTACCGTATGTCATCACCAAGACAAGTTATGGCTGTTGGGTGTGATGATGAGGGCAAGAACGAGGAGAGAAGGAAGGGCAACGGCATACCGTCTGCGTGGGCTGAAAGGACTTGGCAGAGAGAGGATGAGCTTGAGTGAGGAATGGGTCGGACTCGGGGGTTGCTCACCACGCTGACAATGAGAGACGAGGGACGGCACTCGACGCAGGGCGAGATCAGACTCTGAGGCCATCATTATAGCGGTAACTTGAAGTACTAGAGCGGACGTATGCTGCTTTTATATAAAGCCTGTGTGATCACACTTGCCAAATACAGTAGCAACTAGTTATCAGTGCTATTACTCCTCCTCCTCCTCCTCCACCTCAAACGCACGCTCCTGTGCATTCATCGCACCCAGAACGTCCTCGGACTGTCCATTTTGTGTCCCCAATCGTTGTCCTGCACACCCGTGTTATCACCGCAACGGCCATCTGCTGCGTCGTCGCACTCACTGATCAGCGTGTGGATCGCCTCTTGTGTCTTTCTCTCAAGCTTGGAAAGCTTCTTCTCCGTCTCCCTCTTAAGATCCCAGTTCGGTCGTTTCGGCGCGATGTTGAACACGTCCTGCGACCGCTCAGTTGTACCCTATGCGCTCTGTCATCACTCACAAGTTCCTGCACCCTGCGTTGTTCGTCCTCCGCGATGATCTTCTCAGCCATACCTTCGACGTCCTTTTCAACAGTATCTTGTGTTAATCTTCCATTTTGCGTGTGCTTTCTCAACGTCCGCGTTTCTGGGTCAAAGTTCCGGTTCAGTAGCACAGACTCACTACACCGCGCGCGTCAGCAAACGTTGGTCGCTGAACAATGTGCAGCGCACCCATCGTTGGCGTCTGCACGCCCTTCCTTTCTGTTTCTGAGTGCAACCAGCCGTGCCTTGCGTGCCTCGGATGCCTCCTGGAGAGACATGGTCGTTGGACGTTCAGTCCTATGCTGACTAAGCAACACTATTATGTATGAGCACTCTTTTTTTGATTTCACCTTGGAAATCGATGTTTCCGGTATGTCGCAGAGTCATTCTACGACGCCCGTCTCTGTCTCGTCCCTTCTCCTCGGTACAAAAGTCCGTTGACACAGCCCAGTTTCCTTGTGACGCCATAAGGTGTGTATATTTCACCATTCAGAGATGTCTTATTACGACACGCTCCTGCAGGAACTTTTCCATCATTGCTCATATCGGTATTCTTCTTCTCGAGTTCGTCTAATCGTGTACATTCACACTCATCCTAGACCATGGAAAATCCACATTGGCCGATCGGTCAGTCGCCTTCGTGTCGTCGGTGTGCTCAGCTCACTTGTTCGCCCAGGTTGCTAGAGGTACACTCGCACGAGGCTCTCTCCACGTCACTCTACCAACATACGTTTAGCTTACAGGCACCATTCCAAAGAAGGCTTTTGGATCCAACCAACAGGTTCTGGATAAACTCAAAGTTGAACGAGAGCGTGGAATTACTGGTAAGGCACCTAGAAACTCAATAAAAAACCGGGTTCACGCAGCTGTTAGTCAAGGCTCAGACTGCGAGGTGAATATCACTTCTTTGCGTATTAAATAGTCTCCTCACTGCTCTGCATCAGTATGGTATATACCACCGGTTCGCAAAAATACCTCCTGAATCTCATCGATACCCCCGTAAGCTTATCATGTAAGAAATCAAACGTATTTTTTATCTCGTTTCAGGGCCATGTGGACTTTTCATGGGAGGTTTCCCGTTCTCTGGCAGCGTGCCAAGGCGCGCTTCTGCTGGTAGATGCCACGCAAGGTGTTCAGGCCCAATCCATTTCCGTATATCATATCGCCAAGGAGAAAGGCCTGATAATAATACCTGTTCTTAACAAGGTCTGCATCTTTCAGCCCATTGATCGACTAAGCTCATCAAACGAAGATAGATATGCCTGCATCACAACCCGAGCGTGTCGCTTTGCAATTACAATCCACATTTGGTGTAAATCCCGTCGATGTATTGCAAATTTCGGCTAAAACTGGTCAAGGTGTAGAGGCTGTACTTAGAGCCATCGTTGACCGAATATCCCCTCCGTCTGCCTCTGCGGAAAAACCTCTTAAAGCTCTGTTATTCGACTCTCAGTGAGCACTGGTTCAGTGTTCCTGATTCCGAACACTAAATTATCTCAGCTATGACCGTTATCGAGGTGTTATCTCACTCGTGAGCATTCTCGATGGGGTGATTCGTAAAGGTACGTACAAGTTCATACACTCCGGATACCTATCTCTTAGGTTTCGCTGCATGTCGATAGGTGATAAAATCGCATCTTGTCATACTCGTAAGAAGTACGAAGTCCAGGAAATTGGTATCATGTATCCGGACGAACTTCCTACCGCAAGTCTACAACCTGGGCAAGTCGGTTATGTAGCTTGCAACATGAAGGAATCATCGGAAGGCATGTGGAACTGTGCTCTTTTTTGTTCGAATCCGCTCAAGTGAACATCCAGCTCATATCGGAGATACTCTCTACCATGTTGGTGCACAAGTGACTCCCATGCCAGGTTTTCGACCTGCGAAGCCCATGGTAAGGATTTCTCGCAAGTGAAATTCATTTCTTAAAGTTGTCAGGTTTATGCGGGTGTTTTTCCCGTGGACACAAATGACTTTATCAAGCTCGAAGAATCCGTCAAACGTGTGCGTAATTGTATCTCCGATTTCCCGTTCGTTTCTCAAGAACTGCGCATCTAGCTAACACTTACCGACCGGAGTGTCTCGGTTCAGCGCGAATCCTCTTCCGCGTTAGGGCAAGGCTGTCGCCTCGGGTTTCTCGGGACTTTGCACATGGATGTCTTCCGTCAGCGTCTGGAGGACGAGTATAACGCAAACATCATTGTTACTGCTCCTACTGTCCCCTACAAAGGTGAGCTGCTCCAGTCACCTGAGAGTATAGTTGCTTATGATGGGATTTGGCAGTCATTTATAGAGACAAGACCGACATCGTCAGCAATCCTACAGAGTTTCCAGATCTTTCAGACTCTTCGACAGGCGTCAAAGAAGTCCAAGAACCGATGGTCAAGGCAACGATCATTGTGCCCGAAGGTTTGCTGCATCCTTCTTACGATTCTGTCAATGCTAGACGTTCGCTTAGACTACCTCGGCGAGATAATGGAGCTATGTTTTTCGCACCGCGCGGAAGACCTGGACCACCATTACTTGGATGCTGGGGTGACCAAATCTGCTCGCATCATCTTGACGTGCATCATCCCCCTGAGCGAGATCGTGACTGACTTCTTTGACAAACTCAAGAGCAAAAGCTCGGGATACGCGAGCTTTGAGTACGTAACTACCTGCATTCTTTGCTTTCTGTGCCAGCATGAACTGACAATATACAGTTATGAGGAAGCTGGGTATAGGAGAAGCGATTTATCCAAGGTGAGGATATGGGGAGGAAATCGTGACTTCAACTTAGCGAGTCCATTTAGATGATTTTCCTCCTAAACGGAAAACCAGTGGATGCCCTTGCGTTGATTGTGCACCGATCTGCACAACAAGATGTCGGCAGAACGTGGGTTAAGAAGTTGCGTGAGTGTTCATCCCGACTTCTGTTACAATCGCAGATGTCGATCGCGCCTAGACAAGGTTATGCCTCGTCAACTGTTTGAGGTCCCAATTCAAGCAGCTATCGGGAAAAAAATCATCGCACGTGAGACACTGAAAGCGCTGCGTGCAGACGTCACGGCGGGGTTGTATGGAGGTACATATTAATTCGTCGAGGAGTGGTTACCTCGCTAATCTAATGTTCTTTAGGTCACTACGAACGCAAGATGAAGCACCTCGAGAACCAAAAAGAAAGTAAACGTCGTATGAAGCGGATCGGCAGTGTGGATCTGCCACAGGAGGCCTTCTTCGACATTTTGAGCACTAAATCCAAGTAGTCATGGAATTCGAAGGAGTGCCCAGATTCAGAACATTCGCACGTCGTACCTCTGCTAAAGCTCGTAGTCTTCGTCATCATAAGCCTCCTTGATAAGTCGGTACACAGACGACGGTGGATGATCCCCACTGAAGATTATGGTTTATCCAAGTAGAGACAAGGCGCGCGAGAGACTCACTCATTTGTGACATACGCATCGATCATCTCTGGGCGTACATAGTCATAGAAGGGATTTATGACGTCTACTTTATCTACCAGATCGCCATCTTCAAAGCCGAGGACGCTGCTCGGATTTCCAAAATCAAGGGCACCATATTCATGGTATAAATTCCATTGAGGGGTGAGTTTAAATTGCCCTGCGCAAACGACGACCGGCGTGCTGTGCGCGCGAGCAGCTGTAGCAGCCAAAAGCGACCCAGTAGTGGCGAACATCCCGCCATTCGCAAGAATGGCATGTGCGCCAAGTACGACTTTGTTTATTCGCGACATGAGGGCATAGATTGAAGAATCGGGAACGAGGACTGTGGATATGCCTGCCGACGAGAGGGACTCAGCCATCTGGTGACCGCTGTAACTGTCAGCGAGATAAGAGTTGGAATTAGCGGAGGGATAAACGAAGAAGAGCACTGACGACGGGGCGGTCTCTGCGACGATGACGGTGTATTTCCGATAAGGAGCGGCTGACTTCAAAAATGCAGCTACCGTGTTTGACTGGCCTATTGTGAGGATGATCTCACTGGGAATATCTTGTTCAAGCACGACGAGTCAGAAAAGATCGATGAATGGACAACATACTCAGAGTGTATGTGATCTTTTGCATTCTTTGATATGTTATCGTATACGGTTTCAAGCTCATCAAAGACATCTTGTATTGCCTCCATGAGCACAGGCTTTAGCGTTCGAGCAAATGCATCCGGATCGTCAGAGTTGTTTTCCTTCAAGGTACCTCGCGTCTCATCAGAAGTCTTTTGAGGCGTAGCCTGCTTTCGAGGCTGTCCTTGAGAAACGAACTTTGCAATCGAGAACGTTGGCTTCGACGGAACAGTCGTCCCTTGTGATGCAGTATGATATTCCTCTCGGATGTGATGCAACACTTTGCGAACAGTGTTCCCTACCGTGTACTCTGACAGGTTGAATGGTATGAGTGATCTGACGTAGAGGTCGATATCGATACCTTTGGGCTGGGCATCTACTAATTTTCGGCCCACGGAGCGGATTATCTCGACGAGTTGATCGATGTTGGAAAAACGAGCCTTGGAGACGACCTGACGGAGCACGAGAAGGGTTTCCAGTGCCGTTTCTCGAGAGCCAACAACCTGACTATGGAACAGAGAGGTGAACTTGGAATCTTGGGGACCGAAGATCTCTACCGACCGTCTCCGAAGTTTGGCTGCAAGATTTTCGACGGCTTTTTGACTTGCTGCGGCTGAAGGTTCAGTGGCCATTGTCCAAGATGATGAGTTCAGAGGAGACTAGGCGTAATCGAGTCACATCCAACTAACTTTCCATAAAGAGCACCGCCATCTATACAGTACTGCCACTCCCCCTCAGATATGCCAGTCCAACCTGTCTGCCCACTTTCCAGGAAGTAACTGGGAAATCTGTTCGACATCTTTATCACCCCTACCAGACAGACACTGCAAGGAGGTGTTAGCCGAGGCGACCACATCCATTCAAAACGTCTTACTATAACTAAATCCGTCTCTTTCGGGAGCATCTTCGCCCGGCGAACCCCTTCCCATATGGCGTGCGATGATTCCAGCGCTTAACCTCCATTTAGCAATTACTCGATGGCACGAAACTTTGACTAACCAGGAATGATTCCCTCGAGTTGCGTAATGAGGCGGAACCCTCTGAGGGCCTCTTCGTCTGTCGCAACCACATACTCCGCGCGACCAGATTCCTTCAACCAAGCATGCTCCGGTCCAACTCCAGGATAATCCAAGCCCGCGCTGATGGAATGTGTCTCGATGATTTGACCAACGCTAGATTGTAGAATGTACGTCCGCACGCCATGAAGCACCCCAGGCGTTCCTTTGGAAAGCGTGGCACTGTGTCGATCACCATCGAGACCTGCCTGCCCGTATCAGCCACGTGTTCTTAGGGTATCGAAATACCAACCTTCGCCCCCGGCTTCTACGCCGACCAACCGGACGTCCTTGTCGGGTATAAATTCATAGAATGACCCAATCGCATTGCTCCCACCGCCAACACAGGCAACGACGACATCGGGAAGTTTCCCTTTGATTTCGTAAAGCTGCGACTTGATTTCTTTTCCTATTACTTTCTGGAAATCGCGCACGATGGTCGGGAAAGGATGGGGTCCGATGCACGACCCAACAAGATAATGCGTGTTTGCTAGGTTGGTTACCCAGTCGCGCAATGCATCATTAACTGCATCTTTTAGTGTCCGAGATCCGGACTCGACTGGAATAACCTTTGAGAGGAAGGGTTTAGGGGCCCACCGAGGTCGAAAAACGGAAACGTACCGTCGCACCAAGCATTTTCATACGAAAAACATTCAGTGCTTGGCGTTTTACGTCGTCAGCACCCATGTACACGACACATTCCATTCCAAATCTGGCGCACACAGTAGCAGTAGCGACGCCGTGCTGTCCGGCCCCAGTCTCTGCAATTATTCGCTTCTTTCCCAAACGTTTGGCGAGAAGAATCTGTGCAGTATGAGGCTCACAGCAAGATAACGGGTAAGATCTCACTACTCGCCTGGCCAATAGCATTGTTGATTTTGTGCGAACCAGTGTGGTTCCTATGTTCTAGTATAAGCTAGCAGAGGCGGACCTTCAAGGGCACACGTACAAATCTTCTCGCTTCAGCCAGATCTGAGCACCACCACCATGCTTCGTCAGGGACTCTGCAAAATACAATTTTGAGGGTCGGTTCATATAACCATAGTGGCTCTCGAACTCTTTCCAGAATTCTGGATCGCTGATAGCCGACTGATGTGCTTCCTCGAGCTCAATCAGGCAATCAAACAATGCCTCCGGAACGAACTGCCCCCCAAATCGCCCAAACCTGGCAGGCAGTGTGGTTGCAAACGGAGAGGTAGCTTCCCCTGGATTGGAAAGAGCCGAAACCAATGGGGCAGACGGGGGGTCAACTGTTCGAGAGGATTCATCCTGGGTGAACGCGCGGCAGAACGACTCTACGGCTTGTGGAACGAAATCGGAAGATGCCCCCTTGATGATATTGACCAAACGACTTCCGATGACAACGCCATCGGCACCAGCATCTCGGACATATTCAAAGTGAGCCCGCGTAGCCACTCCAAAACCAACCGCAATAGGAACGGTGGTGTGCTCTCGAACACGGGCGACGATGTCAGGGAGTTGGCTATTGATCCCGCCCTGCACGGAGGATCCGGTGGTACCCATCTGTGGATGGCTCAGAGCCAGTGACGCGAGAAGTAGATTAGATGTACCCTGGAAACAACGTAAATGAAAGAGTCTGCAATGGAAGCGAGAAACTTGATCCTGTTCAAGGATGTCGAGGGAGCTATGAGTGGAACATAGGACATGCTAAAAAAAGTCACTATCGTTTCCGGGAAGACTGATTAATGACATACTCGGCTCTCTGGCACTTGTCCCTAAAGTCGACGGCTTCTTCGGGCGGGAGATCCACCATGATAAATCCGTTGGCGCCAGCTTCTCTTGCGTCTTGAATAGCCTTTTCTTCCCCGTAGGCGATCATGGGATTGTAGTAACCTGCAAGTCGCCAGAGTTGACTGAGGTGAGATCGGAGTGGATAACGACTAACCCATGAGCAATACGGGGACAGTGAGACCCTGCTGGCGGGCCTCTCTGATTTGACCGAGTACGGTGGCGTAATCGATATTATTGTGGACTGCGATCTGACGCGGTTGAATACAAAGGGAAGCCAGCAACAAAGGATGTAGCAAACCGTGTTGGTCTCTTGAATGGTGGGACCATCAGCGATTGGGTCAGAGAAAGGAACACCCAGTTCGATGATGTCTACGCCTCCTCTTTGCATAGCGAGACAAATGGGGACGGTATCGGTCAGTGTCGGGTAACCTGCGGTGACAAAGGTCACCAGGGCACATGTTCCCTGTACTAATGATTAGAATCGCTACCCTTGAGAATGATAATCTGATATACATTGGCTTTCTTGGTCTCAAAAACGGATCTGATCGCTTGCATGGATTCAAGGATATGACTTCGTCTGAGTTTTAAATCACTGAACCTTACGGTCATGGAACTTACACCATCCTCGGACGAGGCCAGGGTGCTCGTCATATACACCGGTGGAACGATTGGCATGCTCCTCAGCGCACGGGGATACGTACCAGAACCTTTTTTCCTCACAGAGACACTCAAAAGTCAAAAACGGTTTCACGATCCTCTCCAAGATTCTTTCTTTTCACATGCAGCTTCTGTAAAGGGCTACAGAGAGTGGTCATCCAGCGGGAGATCCAGTCCGTCTGCCACAGAGTCACTCACCCCGAATACTTTCGGTGTTCCCCATCCCACCCTATTGGTCAAGTCATCCCGTCCAATTGGCAGAATATCGAAACTTGCTCCCGACCCCAGTAGCCTGCCCATAGACAACATCCAATGCGAAAGGATCGCGAATGATGTTTACCAAGCAAGGCTTCCTAGCTTGATTACTCCAAGGAGTGCTGCACCCGGCCTCACTGGTGGGAAGCGTATCCGCTATGCCATCCTAGAGGTATGTGGTATGGTAAATGTCACAATTCGATCGCAAACAGGAGTGTCAGTGGGATCCTTTACTGGACAGCAGCAACATCGAGATAAATGGTACATGTGGCCCTCATCTCTGCAACACACGGCCTCCCTGACCTCCCACAGACTGGGTCCGTATTGCAACAGAGATAGAGCTCAACTACATGGATTTCGACGCGTTTGTGGTTCTTCATGGAACAGATACGATGTCTTATTCGTCCAGCGCGTTGAGCTTTTTGCTGGAAGACTTAGGAAAAACTGTGGTCGGTCTTCTTCCCTATGCACGTGAAACACCACTGCGAGGGCCCCACAGATCCTAACTGGCGCGCAAATACCTCTGTCCCAGCTTCGAAACGATGCTGTGGATAATCTTCTTGGGGCATTGACCATCGCCGGACATTACATCATACCAGGTAATCTTGCACCGTCTGAGCGACTATATATTAATTCTCTCTAGAGTGCAGCCTATACTTCAACCACATTCTCTATCGCGGGAATCGAGTTTCGAAAGTATCCTCATACGATCTGAACGCCTTTCATAGTCCAAACTTTTCTCCTCTAGTCAATGGTCCCCCCTGCATTTTGTGAGCCTATATTCGTCACTAATCTTCCGACAGTCGGGATCGATATCGTGGTGAATTGGAGTGAAGTCTTGAGGCAGACAAACTTGCGTCGCTTCAGAGCTCATAAAAGTTGCTCAATTATCTGTCATTATACGTCTCATTGATTGTTACCCGCATTTACAGAAATGAGTCCCCATGTCGGCAAGTGGCCAAATTCATCACCTAATTCCTCGTCACCCATCTCGTTGTAGCGACTCTCCGGCTGTTCCCTGGAATGAGCGAAGCCACTATACGCGCGTTCCTAGCTCCGCCAACCCGTGGTATCGTACTTGAGACCTTCGGCGCTGGGAATGCACCGCAGAGGTCTGAGTTGATGACAGCCCTTAAGCGTGCATGCGACTCTGGGATCGTCGTTGTTGCGATAACGCAGTGCTTGAAGGGTTCTGTCTCAGACGCGTATGAGAGTGGCAGAACGCTCCAGGGTGTAGGCGTTGTTCCCGGTGGGGATATGACGCCAGAGGTAACGCAACTAAAGCTGCTCCTATACTGCGAAGCTAATGACACGATCCGTAGTGCGCACTGGCGAAACTAGCTTACCTCCTATCCAAGCCCGAACTTAGCGTTGATCAAGTTAGAGAATTAATCAGCATGCCGCTGCGCGGTGAACTCACCCGTCCTGCACTTCCTCCGCCCACTCGACCTCTGACGGCTGCCCCTGATCTACCGACTGTTCAAGGACTTTTAATGCAATTCGTACGACTTTCTAATTCAAGTTCGGCGAACCAAGGGCCAAAGATTACATTTTCTCCATCGGTGGGGGACGAAGCTCAAGATGCTGCAGCATCGTGGACTGGCACTGCGAGTGAGACGGCGTCGACTGAAGCAGTCCTCCTTCCCTTGCTGATGCACCTTGCTACTGCTTGCGACGACATAGAAAGCCTACAATTCTGCAAGGCTATCGCGGCCACATGGGAAGCGGAAGACATGGCGCCAGCCACTATTCCGGGAGGTGTTGTGAATTGCCTTGAGGCTGGATCTGGCCGCGCTCCTCTACACGTTGCGGCACTTGTCGGAAATACCGCAAGTGTCACCTGGTTGCTAAAATCTGGGGCGCTGGTGCATCTTAGAGATATTCTCGGGCACACTGCCTTGTATTATGTGAGTGAATTACCCCTTTGAGGCGTTATTGGATTGATTAAGCTCAACTCGTCATAGGCAGCTCGTCGAGGACACAGGGATATTGTAGACATCCTCGTAGGCGCTGGAGCGAACCTCGGAGGGTTGGAGTGCGAGGCTGGATATGCGGGGCTCTCCGTGAAGAATGCACTCGATTCCGGGGATCAAGATGCTATAGAAATTTGGAACAAAGCTGGAATGAAAGCGGTTGCACGAAATCCAGTGCCGAAAAAGTGATACTTAGTTGATACATGATAATGGTATAGTGTAAATTAATGCGTACGGTAACGTATGTTACGACTGCGAGTCACGATCGCCAACGTCCATTCCCTCTGCATCTGATCCAGATTCGGATGCGTCCTTGGCAGCGTCTCTTATTTTTTCGCGAAGCGAGTTGAGGAAAAGGCCCTGTTGCGCGCAAGGAAATGTAAACGAATCGCCCATGTATTCCAGGCCTTTGACGAAGGCGGGTGATTCCTTGTCGAGGTGCAAGGGGGTGTATTTGATCCGGCGATGTATAAAATCGTCGTCAGATGCGGGTTCGCCATTTGGACCACCGAAGCCGTTGAATATGCGCATGGTAAAGACGATACCTAATAGCATTGATGAGTCACGATCCAGCACGGATGATGGCAGACCGACTTTTTTCACCTATGCGTTCACCTTCGATATCGTCGCCGCGACGGGTCATTTCGTAGTATGTGTATATGCAATGGAATATGACTTCGGGCTCTTCCGAGTCCGGTGCATGTTCGAACTTGACATTGGTGACGAGGAGATTGGACATGTCTTCGTAGAACTTGATGACTTCGGTCATCTTCGGGTCATCCATGCCGAACGGTCGCTTGGAGTGCAGACGGGAGTTTGGGGTGCCCTTTTGTTGTGCGGCTCGAGCAAGGAGATCCTTTGATCTCTCTATTTCTGCGTCGCGCTCGCGGATGGTGTCCTGGACTGTGGTGATGTCTGGAGTTGGCGTTGGATCAACGGGGGACTAGGGGCGCGCTGACCTAGTTGCTCTAGTTCTGCGATACGTTTTGTTTTCTCGTCGATGAGACTGTCCTTGTCGTGAATGACTTGTTGAAGACGCGCTATGTCTTTCTCTACTGCACGTTTTTCGTCGTCGGCTGCTTCTCTTGTGAGGAAATGGAGCGCGACTGCCTGACCCGTGCGGGAGAGTGGCTCAACACGAGCCAACTGGGAGGTGAGCTCCTTTATGAGGGCATCCTGTGCTACGGGCCGTGAACGGGCGCGACGAACGGAAGGGTGGCGACACACTTTTAGCGCGCTCGTCGTACTGAATCTGTAGTTGCTCGAGTGCCTGTTCTGGTTCTGTCCTGCGAATCTGAAACAGCTCTTCTAATTGGTTAGACAACGCGTCTCGTTGACTCTCGAGCTAGGAATGGACGTCGATTGAGGCGACGAGGACGCGACGGGGTAACACGCACGTTCTGTTTTCGAGCTGGGTCCTTGGGAGACATTGGTCTATGTGGCTGTGTTATAGTATTATGACGTGTTTGTTCAACTTTTTTGTCTCCTTTTTTCTTTTTCTTTTTCTCTTTTCTTTGTCTCTTTTCTCACTAGTAACTTGTCCCCCTCAGTCTCATAGTCTAAAACAAGAGAGGTATGTTCGTTTCATATTCGATTAGCGATTACCCAGCTCGAATCCACCATTTCCTCACCTCCTCCCCCACTTCCCCCTCAGACTCATCCAACCCCTTCATCATCACTCTCAAGCCCTCATCCCCAAATCCACATATCATCATTCTTGTTCTTTCGCTGAATTCGTAATGGCAGAGGTAGACTATAATCGCAAGCGTTCCCGCTCCCCTTCCGACTCGGACGAGAAGAAGCATCACAAGCGTGCAAACACAGGCGCTACGGCTTCCCCGGATGACTCTCGTGCCCAGAAGATCCAAGATTCCGGTCCACCTTCTCATCCATCCATGACTCATGATGTCAACATGGCAGAAGGCCCCGCTTCCGTAGCAGACACCACCGCTTCCACTCCCTCTCCCATTCCCTCGTCGTCCGACAACAAGAACGGCGATTATCGTAGCAGGTTAGACGACGCTAGCAGGTCACATGCGACCACTTCCGCTGCTCCCTCCTCTTCAACTGCTCCTCCCCCTCCCTCCGCCATGATCCATATGCGTTGCCTGATCGTCACTCAAGACGCTTCCATCATCATTGGCAAGGGTGGTTCCCACGTAAACGAGATTCGCGACAAGAGTGGTGCCCGCGTCATGGTCTCAGAGAGTATCCCCGGTAACCCAGAGAGAATTCTCAACGTCAGCGGCCCCCTTGACGCAGTCTCCAAGGCAAGTCCTCGATCACTCTTTGCCTCATAGCCTTCACGTGCTGCCATCATCAGGCCTTTGGCCTCATCGTGCGGAGAATCAATGACGAACCCTTTGACGTCCCCTCCGTTCCTGGAAGTCGCGCAGTCACTATCAAGTTCATGATTCCCAATTCCCGTATGGGCTCAGTGATTGGCAAACAAGGGTCAAAAATCAAGGAGATCCAAGATGCCAGTGGTGCTCGGTTGAATGCGAGCGAGGGCATGCTCCCCGGCTCCACCGAGGTGAGCATTATGACATTGGTTTCAAACACTCACCTTACATCTCATAGCGTGTCCTGAGCGTGGCAGGAGTTGCGGATGCGATCCACATCGCGACTTACTACATTGGCAACATACTCATCGAGGCACAAGAACGTATGCCTTCATCTGGCCATTCAAGCTATCGTCCCTCGAGCCATACTCGACGTCCACCCTATACCGGGTCGTCCTACGTGCCTGGTTATTCGTCGCATCACCCATATGCTCCATCCCACAATCCTCCCCAGCAGTTACAGACGCAGCAGATCTACATTCCAAACGACCTCGTGGGATGCATCATCGGCAAGGGTGGCAGTAAAATTAACGAGATAAGGCATATGAGCGCCAGCCAGATCAAAATCATGGAGCCTGGTGCTGGTTTGAACGGCGCTCCGTCGTCTGGTTCGGAAGGGGAAAGGCTGGTAGTGATCACTGGGCAGCCTACCAATATACAAATGGCGGTCCAATTGTTGTACCACGTATGTGCTCGTGCTCGACGTCCGTTGGCCCATTCTCACGCATTTTGTGATAGCGATTGGAACAAGAGAAACAAAAGCAACTTCGAGCTTCAGCTTCGTCATCTTCCTCCTGAGAGTAGTTGGATCTTTTTTATTCCGTTCCCGCTATGCTTGGGTAGTCCAGAACATGTGTTTACGTAATACTCTCCCCCAAGTCGAGGTTTTCTTTTTTTTTTGGCTAGTTTGGTCAGTTCAATGTCTTCCGTATTGAAAGTACAAAAAGCCAATGCCGAATCAAAACGACGAAAACGCAAGGCGGACGAGTTGAACGTCGACGACGAACCACCAGTCCAACAAAAATGGAACAAGCAGCGTGTCCTGCTGCTCTCGTCTCGTGGGGTCACCCACCGGATGCGCCACCTCGTGAGCGATCTCGAGGCGCTCTTGCCTCATACCAAGAAAGGTGCGTCGTCGTGCTAACCTGCATTTTTAAGACCGAGGTTGACATCACGCCCAGAATCCAAGTTGGATTCAAAGTCCCAACTGCATCTCCTCCCAGAGTTGGCAGATCTAAACAACTGCAACAATACTTTATACTTTGAAGCACGGAGACACGAGGATCTCTACATGTGGGCAGCAAAGGCCCCCAATGGACCGAGCGTCAAACTACACGTGCAGAACGTGCACACAATGGATGAACTAAAGATGACCGGCAACTGTCTCAAAGGGAGTCGGGGTATACTCAGTTTCGACAAGGCATTTGATGAAAGCGAATGGGCAAAGCTGACAAAAGAGATTTTCACGCATGTGCGAAACCTAATTTGTCTAACTGACCCTACCTAACCTCGCGTCAACAGATTTTCGGTGTACCTCCTTTGGCTCGAAGAGCGAAGCCATTTATCGATCACGTTCTAACGTTCACCATACTCGACAACAAGATCTGGTTCCGAAATTTTCAGGTCATATCCACGTACTCATATCTCTCGCATGGTGTCTGAATGCCTTGCCCCCCAGATCTTTGAAAAGGACCCTGAGCAACCCAATGGCCTTCCGAGTACATCGTTGGTCGAGATTGGTCCCCGATTCGTGTTAACGCCCATTCGGATATTTGAAGGTGCCTTTGGCGGTGCCACTGTCTACTCTAATCCAGGTGCGTCGTTTTACCCTGGCTTTGAGATGCTGTTTTGACAGCATCGTCAACGTTGCAGAGTTTATCACACCAACCGCGATACGGAGATTGGTCAAGCAGAGCAAGGGGGACAGATACGGCAAGCGAAAGGATGCCCAGCAAGAAAATGCACGGAGAAAAGCACTTCACCGTAGAGAAGAGGATGCCCTGGCAGTGTCCAAGGTGTTTGGATGAGTGAAATTACACTATCGTGATCTGTCGTGAATATCAGTCAAACAGTTGACCCGTATATGGGGGACAATGGATGTCCCAACTCCCGCGCTTTTAAGCGAGTTCTCCATTGTTCTCCTACTCCTTTGTCCTCCCACAAAGGCAACTTGCCAGCTTGTGAAACAATGGGGTCCGATGCCAGGATCGCTCTATTGACCCGCTTTTTGCAATCCCAGACCACGCAATCCCATCCAGTAATCATCTGCCTCGTACCAGACAACCCTTAAATTAGGCTTTGGCCTGGCTACCTTTGTCTCTCCCAACGTCCAGATAACCGAGTGGCAAGTGTCCATATATAACGGGCTACAGCGCACTAAATGTCTCAAACTAGCTCCCGTGTTCTTGACGAACGTCCACTCCTTGAGTATCACCGATGCCCCTTGCATTCAGCATCCAACCATTCTCAGACGTCCTGGACATGTATGGGAATGTAGATTCGTCGTAAGAGGTCTGGTCCATTTTCTGGTGTCGTGGGCTTCATCATACTTGATAGGGCAACATTCTCGCTGTCGGGTTATGTCTCCATCTCGCTTACCTCTCCCTCTTCGCTGTTCGCCCGACGAAAGACAGCTGCGCGCATTCTATTACAGTCTTTGACTATCACCTTTGAAGGCCAGTCGGAAACGCTGACCCCAGGAACCGGATATGCATGCATCCGTCTATGCTCAATAATGCGCGAATTGCTGCCTGGCGACCCCTTGGACCTATCAAACGAAGGTCATGAGGATTCTAATCAGCCTTGTCAGTGGAATGTCATTTTCGACCTCCCCGTACCTGGTTGGCTGCCAACTACCTCGGTCTATGGAGATGCCTCGTTGCCACCAACGGGGACTTCTTACGCTCTTTACGCCACTGCTACATTTGTCGAAATCAACCACGATCATTCCCCACTTTCCTTTGCGAACATCTGTGGTCCCGTCCGTTCTCGTACGCGCACAGTCGATGCGCCCAGATATCCAATCATTCTTCGGCGCTTCGTTGAGCCCCAGCTTGGATCCTCCAACAAGTTTGAAATGTCTGTTTACATCGTGGATGCAAGTCGCGCACCTGAATCCTCCAGTCCTTCCCAAAAAACTATTCCGAGCGATGTTTTAGAGAAGATTCAGGTCATCGCTAGCATCCCGAGCGCCACAGCGTTGAACGAGACCTTTATTCCCTTTATCTTACGTGTCCGTGCAAAAGACTTGGATCGCTCCGAGAGGACAAGAGTGAGGATTACAGAATTTTCCATCGACGTAGAGCAGATCGAAGTGTACAGGTTTGGTTTCATTCAAGCTTCGCTAGTTTGTGTCTCACAGCAGTCAACCAGGAATCACTCGACTCGACACAACATCAACCAGTACCCCATTCCCCCGCAAAACCACCAACCGCCTCGTGTCCCGCTGCGAAACCCTCACCCTATTCATACCTTGTACGACACCGGTTTTCTCGGGACATTTAGATCAAGTATAAAACGATCATTCTCTATCCTCGCCCCCACCGAATCGGGCAGATATGTCATCTCAGGCGACGGTCGTATTTTCGCTCAGGGAAATGGTCAATTTCCTGAAGACAGCTGGTACATCCTGGAGACAAAGATCCCTATGCTCGTGGAGCCTTGTGCGCGCGATTGGGCGGGCGAGCGGAAGCGACGGATCACCGAGAAGAGTCCGCTTTTTTGCGTTGAGCACCACATGCACGTCGTGATTCGCTGCGAGTATGACCATGCCGATTCGAGTGAAACAACGCTCGAACGTCTACACTTTTCTCTTCCGATAAGCCAGGTCGATGTACCCGAACTTGCGGTAACCTCCGGAAACGTTTTGGAAAATCGGTATGAAGACGGGTGGAAGAATATACCGTTCACACAAACCCTCCCGGCATATTCTCAGCTCTTTCATACGAATGGCGAACGGAAGCTCGACTGCTCGATTCCTTTGCCACTTTACGAGCCTCCAGCATCTGGTCTCGGATCGGAGCTGCAAAGGGCGTTGTAATTCAATCTAGCTACGCCGTTCTGCAGGCACCCTCGTACGTTCCGTAGTTGTGGTAGTAATTTCTTTGTGTCTGTTCGCAGTTCTACATTAGTAGCTTTGACATTCAGCTGTAATCATTCAACTCGATCGCCGAAGTCTAGTATGAGGGTTGCCAGGGATAAAGTTGCTCTCCTCCTCTATGCTGTACGTACTGTCTCACTTGCGGCAGATCTCAATCTAAGACAGGGTCTGGTGGTAAGACATGCCACTGTCGGATGACATAGCATCGTTCGAAACTGGTACGCCACTTACTTCAATGACTGCGTAGACCTCACACAACATGGAGCCACTGAAACTGGTAAATGAAACCCTTACGCGATTCTAATACCATTTGTCCAATATCAAGTTACCGACGATGAGCATGGTCAGTCCTTTTCGCGGCCTTTTCGCGGCAACTGAGCTGTCCTGCCAGGATAACTTGATTCTCGCCACCATCGGTTAGGTTCACGCCAGTCTCACTCTGGATCCTGATGCCGTAGGATCACGCGTCCCGTAGGAGGTACAAATTCAGCACGCACCTTGCGATGGGCGACCAAATCCCCATCCCATGCAAGCCTATCGTATTCCCAACTTCCTCGCCTTGCTTCCCAATAAACCAGGTGGTGAGATCAGTCCCTACTTCAAGGGCGCTGATAGTGGATACCATTCATGGGTTCATGATAAGATTGGCTGGCTCTTCGCCATTGTGCGTACTTGCTACTCGCGTTTTTTTTTGGCTCGCTCTCACTCATTCCTGATGATAGGAGGTCTATAATGCCGAAATGCCTCTACTCGCTGCTTTGGCGTTTCCTCTGGCTTCTTGTGCGGAGTTGAGAGGTATTCTTGACTACATGACATCATCATTCATGCTGGAGGAGCTGACGTATGTACCATTCATCATCTCATCTGCATATGCGTTCAGGTATTTGTATAGTGATCGTTGTTCGAGCTCAAAGGCTGTGACTCGTTCACAGATGTGGATGAAGACGCTGTCCCAATGCGACAAAGATATCCACTCTCGACATCCATTTATCCAAACGATGCGCAGGTAGGTCAACCCTTCTGGGTGAGGACTCTTGATCATTCCTTATCTAGGGAGTTAGTCCCTCGTATGAAAGCAGTTGTGGACCCTTTCCACTGGCCACAGTTCCTTGACTCTAACGCACACTTCTCCAAGAACACTATTCGAGAAGCCCTTGACCGGGAATCGCATTCAAAAGAGGAGACGGTCCGTGACATCCAGTCGTACATGGTCATGCGTCGGGAGACGATCGGCACTCGTCCGTGCTTTGTTCTGATGCGGTCTATTCGCCGCCTCTATATCCCTGACGATGTTTTGGCACACCCAATTATCAGAGAGATGGAAAATGTCGCATTGGACATGGTCTTCATTGTCAACGTACGCAGAAATATTCTAACCCTCCTCATTGAAACAGAATTCAGTTGCTTTCATCCAGGATGTTTACTCTTTCAAGAAGGAATACGGCGACAACGGAGCATTAAATAACCTTTTGATCGTCATGGAAAAAGACCCCATGACTAATCATATGGATTTACAGCAAAGACTCGATCATACCGAGAGACTTTTTATGGGGGCCCTTGATCGCTTCCATGCATGCAGGGAAAAGCTTGATCGAGATTTGGATCATTTCGTCGCTGCATATGCAGACGGACTGGTCGATTGGGTAGCAGGGAACATCCAGTGGAGCGCTGTGAACCATCGCTACAATACCTTCTTGAATGATGGAGATAGGAAGAACAGTATCGTGAGGATGGAGCTGAACAGCATTCGCCGCAAACTACAGCGGTTGTTGCTGATTTTCTTTGTCATATTGATTATGTCGACACTTGGTTATCTCATTTTATGATCTCTGTACTCTCACGACCAGCCTTACATCTCACAGCCCGCTGGTTGCCAATGTAACGTTTGAATGTCTTTATCAGACTTGCTGCGGCAGTCCTCTAGACACCGACAATCCTACATCTCACTTTGCTTCATCAAATTTAGGATCTAACTGGACCTTCCTCTCATCCACCTCCCAGCTTTCGACAGGGCCATCGCATCTGACCAACCAAATCTCCGTGCCATCAAAGCCTAGCAGACTGACGTCACCACATTGCAGTGAGATGCACTGCCTGTGAACAGTCTCGCGAACGGTGCCTGTGTCTCTCAACACCTGTGCTGTCCCGTCGCGGTGACTCTTGTCCTCATCTGCAATGTAACACAACGACATGTGAGGAAACCTTGGCGCACTGGGTTCGAGGCCATGGCGACGCAGGTTGGTCAGTATCTGGCTCTGGAGATCGACGAGTTCTCGTGTGGGCTCGATGTCGATAAAGACGGAGCGAAAGTAGTGGTCACCGACGACGAGGGATTGGAAATTGGCACGGATTGGCTGCTGGTGCTTTGGAACGGCCTCGAATAGCACGTCCAAAATTTCGGGACCAGTGAAGGGGATTGTTGCAAGAGTTATGTGAGGTTGAAAGGCGGGATAAGAGGTTTGGGAGAGAGGATGATCTACCGGTGTGCCTCTCGGGAGAGTAGATTTGACTAGATCCATCTGTACTGCCGCAGGAACCAGCCAGAGAGAAACACCTGAAGGGAGGTGGGTAAGAAGCCACCAATTTCATGTTCTATTGGCCTCGGGACCTTACCCATGCTTCGAAAAGTTAGAGAGTAAACTTATTGGTTGTGGACCTCAGTTTGCAGAGTAACTAATGTGGTTACCCGAACTAAGTTAAATGTCAGAAAGAAGTATAGACGAATGACAACAATTAAATTACAGACGGCGTAGTTTTCCCAGCTGACAACATTTTACGACCCAATTCGAACTCACAGCACAAACAACACCCTCAGTGAAACCTCAGAGCATCCGTCGTCACTCGGAGGACTCGTGCGGTCCCAAACTCACCCAACTGCTTCCGACACCTGTACTCTCAAGGTCCCCGTCATTACTATCTGCCTCCGTGTCGGAGGCTGACCCTTGTTCGCCGATATGCGACCCGGGGATTACGGCAGCTTTTGAAGTTGCGGAGATTTCTCCAACAGACATAGAGGAATTTGACCCGGTTCCCAAAACAGTTTCTGGGTGAGAAGGAGCCATAGACCTAACAGCACGATCGCTGGAAGGGTCAGAGACGAGGGGTGGAGGAGGAAGAAGGCGATTCCGAATGTTCGTCAGGAGGTGAGGAAGGACCAGAAGGCTATCCAGGAGTACGGGAGGAAGATATGACGCGATTGCGTACGTACCGGCTAACAAATCATGAGTTAATGAAAGACGAACTAGCGACACGACTGACCTCCTGCCCCGATAGAAAATCTATCGCCTCGTACCCAGTCCCTGATTTGCTCATAAAGAAGACCAATGCCAATACCAAAAACGAATTTTCCGGAATGTCTTGCCTTAGTTCCACCACTAACCACGCCGAGAAGGCTGTCGACAAAAGTAGACACGTCCACTGGAACACGCGAACCTCGGGATTCTCGCAGAGTGTCAAGTGCCGCTCCATAAGTTGCCTTTTCCGAAGCAGTCCAATCCTCCATGTTGGCTGTGACGCTGAGATCACTCGCAGATGAACCAACCGCTCCCACATCGACGGTTACAATACGGATCGCGCTCATCCCTTGGGCGGCAGCGATTTCCCGACGAAGAACATCAGCCGCACGGAGAGTGGCGGCCGCGCTCATGGCATTTGCACTCCCAAATGGAAGTCCCACACGTGCATCAGCAGAGGGTAAACATAGGATGATTGATTTGTGACCGCGTGAACGTGAGGCGTCTGTGCGGAGCAGTGGCAACAAAGCTTGGATTGTCTGAAGTGGAGCAACATGTGTGGAAAGGAGATGGGGAAGATAAGTGCCGCGCAAGGAGATGTGTTCAAATGGTGCTGGTGCACATTGGGTGGACGTATTTGGCATCGTCAACAACGAAATGACAGAATGTACCATCGGATGATAAGGGGTGGGTGCGTACGGGTCACCAGCAGCGGTTATAGGAAATCGACGAGACAGGGTAGATGCCAACGATCGAAGAAAAATAGGGATTGTACCCGGCTGGCATGGATGCATGAGACAGTCTCTTTGGGCAGACCTCCAAGCATACCTCGTTAGGATCTAGGACGAGGGCGCGGATATAGCCATGCCCCTTGCTTTCGATGTCACTGACACTTTCCGGAGACGAAACACTTGTGATGACAATATAGCCCTGCTTCTCAAATTCAATGATCAAAGGCAACCCCAAAGGGTGATCACCACCCAAAATAACTAGATGAGATGTCAACTTGGCGCCGTAAGCATCAAGCAAGGGACGTACCAACGGCATGACGTTTCTCGGTTTGCGGAGACGCTACCTTGAGTCGTCTTCTTCGGGGAGACCTCATGCGGATAACGCCATATCCCACGAGGAAGCCTGCTCCGAGAGCTGAAATGACCATGCCTGACGCTGTCCATGGGTGCTGCACAATATAATCACCAGCATTGTTGATCAATGACTTTGGCGGAGGCGGCGGCGGCGGTACCTCGAAAGGCCCAAGTCCAGGAACACGAATATCGGGGAGAGAAGGAAGACCAGGAGGACCGAAACGAGAAATGTCAAGCCAAAGACGGTTCAGAGTTTCTTGGATGTTTGGAAGATCAGGCGAAGCAGCGGACAGCGTGTCGACGACGAGGCGTTCGACGTAGTCGAAATATTGCTCTAGGTCATCGATTGTAGGGACCATTTTCGTACAGCTGAGGCGTTGGTTGGTAAAGGTGGATATCAAGCAGACAGAACTCCATTTGGCTTGGCTTAGCACCGCAAAGAAAAAAAAAAACAATCCGACGCCAGCAGGACTCGAACCTGCGCACTCAAAGAGTAACAGATGAACCGACTTTGACGTTCTAATCTGTCGCCGTAACCACTTGGCTATAGCGCCCTGAATATCGGGCGACCAGCTGTACGCAATCGATCGCTGGCGCATTTCTTACTATTTACTGCAGTGTGCTCTACAAGAATGCGGTATCGTGAGAAATTTTGAGTCGACACAATGCTATAAGTAACATCATGTCCATAACATCTATCTCTAGTTGCCACCCATCTCTTTAGCGAGCTGCTCGGCCTTGGCCTTGACGTCCTCGATCGTGCCAGCCATGTAAAAGGCAGACTCGGGTAAATGATCATGGGTACCAGCCAAGATTTCTTTGAATGACCGAACAGTGTCCTTCAAAGAAACGAGTTTGCCCTCGTAACCGGTAAAGACTTGGGCGACCTGGAATGGTTGTGACATGAATCGCTGGATTTTACGGGCACGTTCGACCTAAACCCTACTTGTCAGCATGTGATCGATCGATGCACTCGTGGTACATACAGTCAATTTGTCCTCTTCTGACAACTCGTCCATACCAAGGATGGCAATAATATCTTGCAGAGACTTGTAGTCTTGAAGGATCTTCTGGACAGCGGTAGCAACCTCATAATGTTCCTGACCAACGATACGGGGATCAAGCATACGCGACTTTGAGTCTAGCGGATCCACAGCAGGGTAAATTCCAAGCTCAGCGATACCACGGGACAACACGGTTGTTGCATCCAAGTGAGCAAATGTGGTTGCCGGGGCGGGATCAGTCAGGTCATCTGCGGGGACATAGACAGCTTGCACCGAGGTAATCGAACCCTTCTTCGTAGTGGTGATACGTTCTTGCCTGGAATGGCTGTCAGTTACAGATAACTTGAGAGGAAAATTACGCACATGCCACCCATATCAGTTGAGAGGGTTGGTTGGTAACCGACGGCGGAGGGAATACGACCGAGCAAGGCGGACACCTCGGAACCAGCCTGGGTGAAACGGAAGATGTTGTCGATAAAGAGGAGCACGTCCTGACCCTCTTCGTCACGGAAGTATTCAGCAATAGTCAGACCAGTCAAGGCAACACGGGCACGAGCACCAGGAGGTTCGTTCATTTGACCGAAGACGAGGGCAACCTTGGAATCACCCTCCAAGTTGATGACACCGGTCTCAATCATTTCGTGATAGAGATCATTACCCTCACGAGTCCTTTCGCCGACACCTAAGAAGCCAAAGCATGACATGCGTCCTATTGATTGTAGAAATATGTACTGACCACAGAAAATAGAGAAACCACCATGGGCTTTGGCGACATTGTTGATCAATTCCTGAATCAATACAGTTTTTCCGACGCCAGCACCACCAAAGAGACCAATCTTTCCACCACGTGCATAGGGAGCCAAAAGGTCGACAACCTTGATACCCGTTTCGAGAACTTCAGCAGTAGTGGATTGATCAACGAACGGAGGGGGGTCAGCGTGGATGGGAGAAAGCTTAACACCCTTGATGGGTCCGCGTTCGTCAATAGGTTCGCCAATGACATTCATGATTCGACCCAGAGTTGCAGTGCCGACAGGGATTCGAATGGGAGCACCGGTATCGACGACCTTCTGTCCACGGACAAGGCCCTCGGTACCATCCATGGCAATGGTACGGACGGAATTCTCGCCGAGATGGGATGCAACTTCAAGGACAAGACGACCACCGTGGAAATCCTGAACCTCGAGAGCATTGAGAATGGGAGGAAGAGTATCGGACTCGAACTGAACGTCGACGACGGCACCAATGACCGTCTTGACGGTACCAATGGTTCCCTTAGCCTCTGATGCGTAGTGACGCGCTGCATTTGCATGGCAAAAAAAAAGGTTAGGAATGAATAGAAAAGCGAGCAAGGAACGAACATGACTGGGAAGCAGCAGTGCGTGATGGACGGGCTGCAATATTTTGCTTCGAGGATGGGCGAGGGAATGAGGAGCGGGCCAACAACGGTGCGGCCGTCTGCAAGAGACGGCTAGTGTTCTTTGCACTGCTGAGGGTACTCCTAGAGACGCGGGTGACACCGCGGGCGGTAAGCATTGTGGTGAACGACGAAGGCGACGACGACAAAAGTGAGGGAATTTGAAGTTAGGAAAGAAATACCCGTCCCGATGCGCCAAGTAAAATTCGAGTTCAGCTCCAAGCTCCGACCCACCCGACTTCAGCCGTATCCTTTATGTAAACGACGAAGCAAGCGACGTTGAGCTTGTGAGGGGGATGCTGACTAGCTAAGCTTGCTAAGTATTTCGTACTATGTACATGCACACGTCGCAACGACGAAACGCGCAAGCCCATTAGAATTTAAGAATGGGATTAAATAAATATTTTATATCAAAGTAAAAATAAGTCGTACTGTGACGCGCTCGTGGGAAAATCACGAACGCGTCGTGGTGCCAGACGCGTTCTGTAGCATTGTTTACCACAACGATGACCGTCGACAGTTTCCTGCCAACCGGACTGCTCGGTCTCGAACCCTCCGCGTTTGTCTCCAATGAGCTCTTGGTCACTCCAACGCTCGACCCGGAGTCCTCCACTTGCGTTGCGGACACCCCCCAAAGTGCACTCGACATACCAGGGTTAGAGGATGATGGTAAGTCGTGTTATTACGTTCGTCACGTCTAGTCATGTCTACCCCCAGCTCCTTCGACGGGATCACTCTCATCAACGCAAGGCAAGTGCTTCAACTTCCCAGCAGGACTCACTTCTCATAGAAATCAGACGATGCTTTCCCCCCAGTCTCTGACATCCTGGGTCTTAAACCAACTATTTCCAAACAACCGCCCGAGTCTTCATCATGTACTACCCCCAGGGTATCAACACGCTATCGTGCACCTCTCCGCGCGACAGCCTTTGATGGAAAACTTCTCTTCATCCCGCGCAAACCCAGTGTAATCCAGTCACAAAAGGTCCGGAATCTCTGTTTGTGTCTGCCGTCACTAACCTGATCATCAGTCATCTTCGACTCCGCCAATGACAAACCTACTCAACGTGCCTATCCATCGACTCATGGATGAACTTTCGGTGACAACCACTTCAAACACGTATGTACAACAATATATCACACGTGGTTCTCATTCGATTTCCTTTTATAAAACAAAAGGATCTCGAAACCGGACGCGTCTCATCGCCGGCTTGATGACATGTTATGGGTCGATCAATATCGCCCACAGCGCTTCACGGAGCTCTTGGGTAACGAGAGGGTCGCTAGGGACGTGATGGCTTGGGTCAAACAGTGGGACTGGTGTGTTTTCGGCAAAAGGAGAAACAAGAAGCGACCCATAGAAGATGATCAAAACTACGATCCCGAGGACGAATATCATCGGCCAAGGGAAAAGGTGAGGTGGCTGTCAAACTTGCGTTCCTATATATAAACTCGCCATTTTGTTAGCTGCTCCTGATATCCGGACCTCCTGGCCTCGGAAAGACTACTCTGGCCCACGTCATTGCTGCACAAGCGGGCTACGAAGTAGTCGAAATTAACGCTAGGTGACTCCATTGTACACAGTAATTTCGTTTTGATTCAATGTGCTGCAGTGACACGCGGTCGGCACAGTCAGTTGAAGACCGCGTTCGACCCATACTTGAATCAGGATGCGCAATTGGCAGCACGAAACCTGTCTTGCTCATTATCGACGAAATTGATGGGGCAACTGGTGGTGGTGACAACGTATGATAAAGTTTGACCTTCTTCTTCAAGCACTCAGATCTTGTTCACAGTCAAATGGCTTCGTCCAGAAACTTGTTTCAATGACCTTGGATAAACCAAAGAAGAAACGTAGGCACGTTTTTTATATCCAAGTTACACCTTGACTTCAACTAAACAGGGAAGATCGGAGCACAGAAGGACAAACGGCCATTGTTGCGACCCATCATCTGCATCTGCAATGACCAGAACGCGCACTCGCTAACTAAACTTCGCCCGCACGCAAAGCAAGTTCGATATACAAGACCAGCTGATATTCACATAGTCAGGCGGCTTCGGGAGATCTGCGAGCTTGAGAGGCTGGACGCAGATACCAGAGCACTCAGCACCTTGGTCAACGTCGCGAAAGGCGATCTAAGAGGTTGTTTGAACACCCTTCAGGTTTGTCATCCTACTTTACGTCGACTGCGTTATGGGTTAATGCGGAACAGTTTATAAAATCACGTAACGAGTGCGTCACCGAGGACTTAATCCGTCGTGCCACAGTTGGTATGAAGGAGGCAGACGTCACTGCAACAGCAATCTTGAATGACATGTTTACTTCCCTATCACGCAAGCGAATCCGGGAGCTGGCAATAGGTGACATGGAGGAGGCAAGATTTGTAAACCGCATCAGTCGAGCCATAGAAGCACTCAACAACTTCCCCAATATCGCTAATGGTAAGCTTCCTCCAAGATATCTCTCTCACTATTCAATATTTTTAGGTTGCTTTGCGCATTATATGACCTGTCACCGACACGAAGCAAATATGGCCCGATACGAGAAGGTAAACGAGTGGTTAGGAGCATTCGACACAATGTCTTCGGCTATGTACGCCGACGGTGATTTTGCCCTGCAAGCATACCTTCCATACTTGCTCGTTTCATTCCACCCTCTGTGTCGAGAACGTGGGGGGAAACGGGTTGAAAGGGACTCTACGGATTGGGATGCAAGTAGCTTCACATACCGTGCCTTGCAAACACTGATGTTCGTTGAGTATAGAATTTCTTGGTTACCCGCACCAATGAGGATATTCTGAAGTCGCTCTCTGATGGGATTTGCGCTTCTGCAAGAAATACAGGGGCTAACCGCCACTTGATCATGGGGCAAGTTCTTCAGCTAGAGTTCGCGCCATACATCAATCGTATAATATCACCCCCTTTGCGACCCGTAGGTGGCACGTATATTTTCGTCTACAGACATTGACCTTGCTCCCCCCTTGTTGCAGGTCAACAGCCAAGTCATCAAACCTGCAGAACGTGCTCTACTCACCCGCCTTGTTGAGATCATGGTTTCCCTTGAGCTTCGATTTGTCCAAGAAAGAACGGACGATGGTCAGACGGTATACAGACTTGACCCGTGTGTGCCATCACATCCCTACTTTGGTTGCCACTTACGAAAAACCGTAGGCCAATAGATGTTTTTGTGACGTATGACGGGAGGCGCGCTGCTGATATCGCTGTCTCAAGATATGCTGTCCGTCATCTCATCGCCACAGAGGTTTGGGCCTCCTTGTCTCGTTTTAAACGCTTTGACCTGAACTTGGGCACAGATCGACGTTTCCCTAGTCACCAGACAGGCATCTGCGGTTGAAAGAATGAATGCTAGGTCGGCGCACAAGAGGTCAGTACTTTTGTGCTGGTCTTCGTTTCAGCACTCCTCATTTAGAGTTGTCAAGGACGTCTGTTCAAGAGTTTGAAGATACGACACTTGAGACGAAAGAGGAAAGTCCCTTGAAACGAACCCTGGCTGCTGCCTCTGACCTCGGCTCTCTCAACAAACGGGCTCGTACAGAGAAACACTTTGATATTATAGACAAGGCAAGTGGCTGATTTTCGGCTTTGAAGTGATCTGACTTGTTTCCTCACCGCGATTAGCCGCCAGTCGACTTCTTTGGAAGACCAATCACAGTTCCTAAGGCACCACCGTCAGTCTCCAAGGCAAAACACAAAGCGGTAACTGGTGTATTTCAGACAACTTATCGATACCTTGAGGGTAACTCAGCTGCTGTTCGAAAAGCAGTCAAGGTGGCCTCGTTCATATAATGCATTTGGGGATTAGACATATAATTCCAAGACCCTCCGGGCATCCCTGGACCCGATGTACGCCAAATGGCATGTCAGGCGTACATACGTTTGAATAGATCAATGTGTAAAATTATTTATATATGAGTGACAAGGGAGACTGGCGATGGGGAAAAGGAAAGACGAGGAAGAAAGCAGTAAAGTCTCTGGAGCCATGAACAGCTATGGAGGTGCTCTGAGGACATGGACCGACATAGAAGCGGCAAAGGGTACAAGAAACGAAAACTTCGACCCGCTAAATATACAACATGAACTGGAAGGAAAATCGTCGATAAGAAAGGAATGCTGGTTGGGAGCGGACGACGTAATGGGGGCGCCGACAGTCTCCCGAGTCTGGTCCTGAAACAATCTGAACTGACAGTGAGGGGTGCTACACGGTCGAGTTTCATGCACTTCCCTGGAGTCCTAGACCCGGAAGGTCCAGGAATAGTCCGCGATCTGTAACGACGTGTGTGCGAGAGTTCGGCAACACGCCAGGCGCAGCATCACCGCATGAGGCTAGACGTAACACTGGCAGTTACTCACTGGCACTGGCAGTCGCTCGACTAGCTACGCGACTTCAACATGACCTGCATTTGTTGCAAACTTGCCCCTTTGACAGGTCTAGATAATTCGTACAGGTCTTGAGATGCACGAGCAAGAGAGGTGAGACCGAGAGCTATTCTTCTTTCAATCTGGTTGACTGCAAACAGCTTGCTACTGAGCCGGGGATCCCTTGAGACATGCCCGCCAGAACTCAGGCAGTCGTTAACATACATGCTCCATCTTCGTTCCCGCTGGAATCCTGAAGGACGCGCCAAACTCATCGTACCCACCACGTGGATGGTTGGTTCATGTCATTTTGGTGCAAGAAACGTTGCTGCACCTTACAAAAAGTTTTTAGCTTTGGCCAATGTCAAGTGTGGAATAGAATGCGTCGCAGCTCACCGCTGTCCCTTTCGGAGCGTTCGATTTGAAAGTGTCACAACGGCATCTTTAGCTGTACCCGATGAAGAACTCCCGCAGGACATCGTGTCCCAATTATTGACAAACTTTGGAATGGACAGCTGTCTGCCCACGTTCGTTTCTCGCGCGTTTGAGGGCATTCCTTGTACGAACCCAAGGAGGTATGCCCACCTGCGATTCTTGCAACGCAGCTCAGACAGGAAACCTAGCAGTGTACCTGCGACCAGTCTTGCCCAGTCGCAGAGTACTCTCCGGCGCATTGACTTTGCATTGTTCTCTGAACATGATACTCGGTGCTTGCTCCTTGGGATGAAGGCTCAACCTCCCTTCTCCTTCACTACTCATTCCGGACGTCTCGCATTGGCATCCATCCCCGAAGAACTATCTAGCCATGGACAGTTCTACCTCACGCTGCTTACATCACTGATGCAAGGAAGACCCACCGAAACCACCACAGAATGCTTTCCAGAGTGGTTGGTGCTGTTTGGTCTCGCATATGACGCGTATCACGTCCGTGTCATCGCGTACCTTCCGCGCCGCCGCAAGTTGGACGTAATAGATTGCGTCCCTTACATCGTGGACGAACTTCCGCTCCGTTCAGGACCCGTTCCTGGATGTGAGCTGGTTCTCGAGCGCTTCCGCCTTCTATTGGCGTTGACAACTCTCCGACGTCACGTCCTTCATCTGTCAAAGTCGCTCTTTACCGTGTTTGACCCGTGCGACGGCATCGGACAGACTAATAATCCCAGTCATTCATCTCGTGAGCGACGAAACTCGGATGGTTTCGAATCGCCGAGCAATTGCCTCAGCTCGCTCTGCAGCTCGGAGTACTCGACGTGCCTATCGAGTGTCCACACTCGTGGCAACCGTGAGGAAGAGTCTTCCTCGTCATGTCGATCCTTTGCCTCTTCTTTCTGCAGCAGTTGTTCAAGCTTGTTGGGGTGCGACCATACATCCGATTCCTTCTCCTCGGATTCCAAATATAATTATATGGAACCTTCTACAACTACTGTTTCACAAGAACAGCACGAAGTTGGTGTTGCTTATTCGAATAGTCTCACGGAGAGCAAAAGACGAGCTATTATTGCTTGGGCACGAGAAGTAATACCAACCGAACATCCCGTCAAAGACACTTATAAGATGGTTGTCCACCCGGGGTTCGCAGACTCCCATATAGACATTATCGATTCTACAGATCTACACTGTTAAGGTACTGTCTTCAGGCAGGCATTCTTGGAATCGAGGGGTGGAGGGTCATAGCACGTAGCGGAAATCGCGGTTTTGTTTATCGGTCAAATCGAGGAAAGCCTGTGGTCAGTAGTTAAGCATCACCTAGGTGGGATGATCATGATACACTCGCCTTGTCAACCTGCTTTTCTTCCCCAGACTCGGTTTTGATGTAAACGGCGTCGTAGGTATCATCCCGAGTCTCAAACTCGCGTCTTTTATTTTCACGCGAGTACAGGTAGCGTAACAGCACAAGGGTGACCGCAGCAGAAAAGTTGGTGGCAGTGATGACAGCCCACGGAACATGGTTTCTGCAACATATTGAGCTCGGTGGGTAAGACGGCCAAAATACTTACCGTGGCTTATATTGAGCCATCCACATGAACTGACTAACTGCATTTCCAATCGCATAAGCACAGAGTACGATGGCGTTTGTGGTAATACCTGTAAAATGTCCATCAGACAATGACGACAGGGAAAAGAAGGATGTGAACTGACGTTTAGTATGACCAGCTGTTATGGAAGCTACCCATCCCAGGAATATCGGGAAGGGAGCAATGGCAAAGACTGGAACGGTGTTAGTAGATGCAGTCGCGTCGAGAGAGTCACATGGCGCTCACTGGATATCCAATAGGAGAAGAGGAGACCAACTTTGTTTGAGAATGGCAGGGTACTGACCAGGATTGCACCGAGAATGGCGGGAGCATACATCAGTACGCCAGCATAGGCACGACCAATATGAGGCTGTGATGCAAGCGTGACCCCAAGGAAGATTGTTAATACTATCATCGGAGGGTACAGGTCAGCAGGTCAATTGGGGTTAGATAAAGCTGCGCACTTTCAACGACGCCGTCTACACAGCCAAGGAGGGTCGTCTGGAGGGCATTGAAACCAAACTGAGCAACTATGAGCTGGCGTTGATTAGTGAGCTGGGAAAAAGTTCTTTCAGAGCTGAATCCGGGTATGGTTAAGTGGAGACGTACGGAATTAACGATATTACTGGATTGAGGTTTCCGATCAGAAAGTGGAAACAGAAAAAGGTGAATGAGACGCACGCGGCAGCTGCGAAAAATGCAAGAAGCCATGTCTTGGGATCTTTCACAGTTTCGTAGAATCTCGAGGTACAGTGATCAGTCAGACGGGAATAAAGCTCGGATAGAAGCGCATTACTGTTCTATCTTGAAGAACTTGTTTTCCACACCGGTCTGATTCACTTGGATGCGTTTCACGGCGGCAACGCGTTCCTCCGGAGTTAGGAACCAGGCATTTGTTGGAGAATCTGGGAAGAGGAACCTGACACCGGGCATAGTTGACAATATACGAATTAGTGGAGGATATGCTCACCAGAAGAGAATTGAGGTGAGCAGGGTTATGGTGCCAGTGATGATCATGAGCCTGAGTTGAGGAATGAGGAAAGTTGTGAACTGGACGGTGTTGTACTCACCACTGCCACGGCATAAAGTTAAGGGTGTGGGTATGAAGGACGCCATAAGCGATGAATCCGAGGATGATGACGGCGAATCCGTTCATAAGGACTGGAAGGGGAAAGTGAGACATGATGCAAGCTGGGGAAGAAGGACTGACACCAATAGCCGACACGGCGGGTCTGTTCCGCACGGGTATAGAACATAGAAGTGACGATCAGGAATCCGGGGGTGATAGCACCCTCACAAACGCCGAGGAGAAAGCGAACGACGAAGAGGCCGGCAAAAGATTTACAAGCTGCATGGCAACAGAGTACGACTGCCCATAAGAAGATGTTGATGCTTTGGGAGGGGTGAGCGAGGGTGGGTACGGGGAAGGCGAGGAGTACCTCATCCACTTGCCAACGGGGAAGCGTTGGAGGGCGAGATTTTGAGGGTATTGAAAGAGGAGATAACTGAAGTAAAAGATGGTACCGAGCCAATTAAATTGGTTGGTATCGAGGTGAGCACCCTTCCTGGAAGAGACGCGTTTGTGAGTGCGGAGCGAGGGTAAAGGGATGAGACCTACACAATGCCAAGGACGGCTGCTTGACCGAGGGTGGTTTTGTCCATGAAGGTAATCCTTGGGGCGTATGGGGAGGATGAGATGGGAAGAGGACGAGAGGACGTACAGGTACATGACTGTGAAGGGAGGGGATGAGGAAATGAAGGATAGAGAGGGGAGGGGTAGGACGTACTGCACATGAAGGGCATAATGTGCCAGTCGATCTTGCGTCTGGAAGGGATGAAGTGGGTGCCAGATATATGTACATGTATATTACCTGAGAGTCTGAGCGCGGTCTTGGTCAAAGTCGACATGTGTGCCAGCGACGAGGGCTGCGGCGGCGTCGACGTCTGCTGAATGGTATACGGGAGGGGGAGAGTGGTGGTGTTTCTCTTGGTGAGTGGAATCTGTGCAAGGCATGATGCGCGGCGAGTCAAATGAGCTGAAGCTGGTTCACTACTTATAGATCTAGAACTTCTTTCTTCCGGCATCAACCGGTTTTTTAATATATAGTTTGGAAATATCGCGTGTGGCGTTGTCTCAGATGTCTATCAAGGATTGGCGTCTCCAGCCAGAGACAGAGTATCGCTTCGAACTCGACCCGGGTACTTCCCTGGCAATAAAGGTACTGGTACTGTGGATACGTCGCGATCAGACTATTTTTCATAGTATTATTAGCTCCTCAGGGGTCATGCAGAGATATTCGGCGCAGAACTCGCAGAGGGTAAATCCTATCTCTTTGGATCAGAATGCAAGGCTGCCGTGTTCACCTGGCATGGCTGCACCATACAGATAAGTCTCTCCCCCCCTCTCTGTTACCCTCTTCAGGCTTGTTCACCCCATCCCACGTCACCGGTCGTCCTTCCACAGAGTATGTCTCAGACGAGACCCCAATGTCCACCTATGCCAACATCCACTTCGTCTTCGAACAGATGCGTGTTCGCGCCCTCCGTGACCTTCACGGTTCACCCCCTTCCGACGACGATCAACACGCCGTTACAGAACCCCCCAGAGTCCTCATACTAGGTCCAGAAAACTCCGGAAAGACATCCATATCAAAAATATTGACAAACTACACCGTTCGTGTCGCCCAAAATTGGACCCCCCTTCTCGTAAACCTCGATCCTGCCCAAGTCCGTCCTCTTCCTTCACCGCCTCTCCCGCGCACCCCTCTCACCTCACCTCAGGGCGCATGGACAATTCCAGGCACAATTTCAGCCGCCGTGGTCAGAAGCCCAGTCGGAACGGCCTCCCCTGCTAATCCTTTGGGTTCTGCCGCCACTTCGGCTCCTACTGCCCTCGCTTCGAATGCACTCATCCCATTGTCTTATTGGTACGGTCATCCAGACACGAAATCTAACCCTCAACTACTCGACCGCTTAATCCGTAATCTCGGCATCAATATCCTCGAGCGACAGGACCTGGACCCTCAAAGTAGGCATTCCCCCCATCCTTTCCTTCCCAACTCAATCACACATCTCTAGCACGCGTATCGGGCTTGATCGTCGACACCCCCTCTTCATTTGCTTCTGGTCCCAGTTCGGGATCTAGCGCGGACAGTCGTCACACCCTCATCAAAGCATGTGTCGACGCCTTCCAAAGTATGTTCACATCCACCTCCCTCCTCCTCGGACCGACACCACTTTCAGTAAACGTCATTCTCGTCGTGGGTCACGAAAAGCTCAACGCCGAGATGCAACGTCTCTATGGCACTCAACTTACGGTTGTCAGGATCCCAAAGTCTGGAGGGGTATCTCGCATCCTCCTGTTTTCCTCCCCATTCTAACCCTGCCTTCTTAGGTTGTCGAGCTCGACCCCAGCTACCGGGAACGTGTACAGAACTACCAACTTCACGCTTACATGTACGGCCAAAAGATCGATCCCCCTCTCGGGGTGACCTCCGGCCTCGTGGGAGGGGAAGCAGCGACAGAATTCATCCTCTCTCCTTCTTCAACCGTCATCAATTTTGGCGACCTTGCGATTTACCGCATCGGCCCAGGTGAATCACCTATACATCAATCCTCCCTTCCAGAGCGTGTAACTGAGCCCCCACGTTCAGAGTCTATGGCACCCTCATCGGCCTTGCCCATCGGAGCTGCACGCACCCTATCGGAAATGCAACCCACTCTGCTAGATCCAGCATCTAGCAGCGCAAGGCTATTCAACAAGGTCCTTGCCCTCCTTGCACCCTTCAATGAAGACGAAAACGAGCGATACGACGAAGAAATTCTCGACTTGCCTGCCCTAGGATTCCTCGTCATGTGAGTTCCGCGGCGCAGGTCATCTCCGTGGGCTCATCTCTCATGCTCGTTCTAGAACAAGCGTGGACATTCCAAACAAGAAGATGACCGTCCTTGCGCCGACTCAAGGTCAGGTCGTTGGGGGTACAGCTATTGTTGGTTCATCATTTGAATGGATAGAATGATGGCACGGCCTCTGACGCGGCCGGCCGAGTTACAGTAACGTTGAGCTCATCTCAGTAAACTTTTATGAACGCAAAAAAAAAAATTGGAATGCTAAAACGTTGGTCTCGCCCATCTAAAGCATGCAGTACTCGTGTCACAGTCGCGAGAAGTCTCGGCCCCAAACACCCCTATTAAATGTGGTGAGCTCACAGCTGCCACAAAACACCTCGGACCATACCTAATGATCCAATCAATCATGAGCAATGCTCTCGTCCTGGCGGACACTTGTTCACTCCAGTATATGCTTCTCCAGGCATACATTGCGACCAAACCGCCCATCACCGAGAGTTGTCCTAAATCAAACACAGCAGCATTGCCAATGTACGCCAAACTGCCAAGATGTTTGTATCGGAATGGCCCGCTGATGGCTTCGTCCAAGTCCTCGACACTGTTCGCTTCCAAAACCTCGTGCTGCGCAGCAAGTTTACCAAGTTTCCTTCCAAGATATCTACCTTGCTGAGAAGCCACCTGTGCAGTCTGTGGCATATAAAATTAGTCATTCAGACTTGGAGTATAATCTGTTCCCACTCACGGCAGGCAACGCTGTTATCTTGTTCCCTATCTCCTCGAGAAGCTTGCAAAGCTCATTTAGAGTCAAGCTATTGTCCGCGTCCGAGTCGTACAAGTCGAACAACGTACGGACCTTCAACGTGCCACGGTCAGTTTGTTTTTTTGCATGCTAAACGCTCACCTTCTGTAGGTGGGACTCTGCCATGGGTATACGTTGTTTGATCCTGCAGACTGTCATATCATGAGGACATGGTTCCAGGGGACTGGCCAATAGTTCCTTACCCATAAAATCAAACTCGTCAAAGTCAATTTTTCCATTCTTATCTTTGTCAGCCTCATCTACCAGCTCGAGGAGATGGCTGACAAGCGATGTTTCGATCTATTTCACCATGATCGACCTGCAGTAGACGGGGATATCTCATCCACTCACTGTTGCGCAATCACCAATAGCATATACCTCGCCGAGCGGTGCACCCTTTACGCGGAGATGCGCATCGACCTCGATAGCTCTCTTGTGGACTTGATTGGGTAGAAGATCCGAGACCCGCTTTGTAAACGGGTTCATGGCGATTCCCGTCGACCACAACACAAAGTTGGTAGGGATCTCGTGCTCGGTGATTGTCCCTTCCGGAGATCGCAAGGTGTACACCACATGGTCGTGATGCACCGAGTGAACGCGAGCCGAAGTGATAAGGTCTACTTTGTCGCGTCTAAATTTCTCCTGCGAGATGGTCAACATGACTCAAGAATGATTTGAAAGGAGCAAACGTGCCTCCGCGTACTTGGATATCGCGTCAGAATACTGTGAACATGAGAATATCATTCTTTGACTGGGCACCGCTCAAACATACCGTGTTCAGAATATGCTCGCGTGACTGGATGACATGGATCGACACCTCTTCTCGACACAATTTCGGGAACTGAAGACAGGTCTGAAGGAAATAATGGCACGGAAATAAAGCTACGCACGTAATTCATGATGTCTTCCTGACAAAAATCATAGATTTCCTGGAGGTCTCGTGAGTGTCCAGAAGATGTAAAGAGAGAGAAGGAAGACGTACGGCGGCTGTCTCAACTCCCGTGGGACCTCCTCCACAAACGACAAAACTCAGTAAACGCTTTCTCTCTTCCGGGACCGTGGTTGGCAAAGTTGCTGCCTCAAAGTTGTCTGAAGGCGGCGTTGCAGTAATCCACGACAGGCATAGAGCGGGCCAGCCTACCCATGATCCGGCGCCGAATGGCTTGTGCATCCGATATGGTCTTCAATTGGAAACAATGCTCTAATCCCGGGACGCCATGCGTGCTGGAGACGGATCCAACTGCAATGATCAATTTATCGTAACTAGAAAGTAGAAAGGTGAACTTGGCTCTATAAAGTGCACAGAAATCCAGGACTCACGGTACGTAAATTTTTCGAGTTTTCCCATCAGGACCGACTGTCTCAACTTCCAGCAGGCGTTCGGACATCACCAGATCGGTTGCCTTTCCGCAAATCATTTGACCACGGAGTCGAGCAATGATTTTGCGTATCGGTTCGATAAGGCTGCGAACCTGCACCGTGCCCACGGCAGCAGCTTCACGAAGGTAAGTCATGCAGACATAAGTTACGTATACCGGAAAAAAAAAACCTACATGGTAGCAGGGGAGTGAACGTAGTGAACGTTTCCGCGGTGACAACAGTTACATGGTAGTCGCCCAGTGACAAGTTTTGTAACACTGAGACGGCCTTGGGTTATTGAGCAACGAATGGACTGAGAGGGCTTCAAACTCACCCCCCACCCTCCACCTACAATGACAAGTTTCGGTTTCTCGGTCAGTTTTCTGAATTCCTCGTCTTCTTCGTCCGCAAGGAGGACATTGACCACGGGCAATTTTTTTGGACCACCGCGCTCGGGGTGCAATGCTATGGGAGAGACAGGAACACGCTCGACGTGTTTGTCCGTATAGGTGAATGCGTCATGTATGAAGATGGCTGTTCCGAGAGCGAACAAGCCAGCTGTTGCAGAGAGGACAAGATAAGAGGTGTACCTTGCGACGAGAAGTGAACGGTGTAGGAAACGGGATCTAGGACGCGGCTCTAAGGGGATGACGGGTTTCGTTCGCTCGGGAGGTGATCCGGCTGCAAACGGACGAATGAGGGAAGGGGCTGGTCGTGAAATAAGCGATGTTTGGACTGTGCCCCAGTGGGTTGTGCGGCCGTGGCCAACCCTGAGAGCCCCCAGGACCTGCAAGACTCTCAAAGTACTCATTGTGAACGAGTAAGTTGCCAGCACTGGCGGGGCAACGTAGTTGTACTGTACAACATATGGGAGAGTCCACGGTCCGGGCGGCCCGTCATATTATTATAATGGCCACTCAGTTAAAACTCACAAATTGGATTGCTACACTAGGTTACAATGCAGGATATAATTCGCTAACAAATGCAATAACAAAGATACTGAAGGCTTGTCACTAGTGATAAACAGTAAGGAACGGGGGGCCAATCGTCCGTGCGAATCGAATCAGATACCAAGTCTTACAGTATCCATGCGTTCCCCGGCGCTGCAAGTGGCTGGAGTCATCGGAATCATCGGAATCATCGGTAAGCCGCGACGAGTTGTTCAAGCTTCTGGACGACCTCGTTCATGGTGGGCCGCTCCGCAGGATCGTGTGCCCACATGCACTCGACGAGTCCAACAATTTCCGGACAATACTGCTTTCGTAATCCGCTCACAGAAGGTCTGAACAGCAAAGCCATCAGAAGTGCTCCAAGTACTACATTTTAGACACTGACCGTTGTCGCTTGGCACCCACCGTTTCGTAAATGGCATGTTCATTCATTCCCTTTGAAGGCGTTCAGCAGACGCCACTCGACAAGGTCACAATACCTACCTCCCATGGAAACTTCTTAGTCGGAAGGTGCCACTGCAGCATCTCCCAAAAAACCATTGCACAGGAAAACACATCGACTTTATGATTGTACTTGGGATGGGCGTGCCAAAGCTCCGGGGCTTGCCAATTCACCGTACCAACAACGCTGCGAACCATTGATCGTGTCGATTGCTTGACCTTTGCTAACCCAAAATCCGCAATCTTTGCAGCGCCGCGAGAGGTAATGAGGATATTCGAGGATTTGCAGTCCCGGTGAATAATCGAAGGCTTGCGGGTGTGAAGGTATTCCAGTCCATAGGCGATATCGAGCATGGTGCTTAGCTAAGAAAGAGTCCAGATACACCAAACGAGACAAGAAACGTATACGTACGATTTTATACAGCGATGGCACGGGGACATTCCGGATGTAGTCAAATAAGTCACCGTTTGAACATAGCTCGCTGACAATCATCACAGGAGTCTCACGCGTGTTCTCCGGTATACTAACGCCAAGCTGCGACGAAAGTGTTAGGTTATGTATGGCGAAATGAGGGTGACACTCACGAAGCGCACAATGTTAGGATGATCAAATGCTCCAAGTAGCTTGAGCTCTTTGATGTCCACTACCACAGTGGTCAGTGGGAGATTTTGCAAGACACAACGATAACAAACTGGAACTGAGCTGATCCCGAAATTCAGCGATTGCAACCCGTCTGCCTTTGAATTTCCCAATGTACACATCCTTGAAACCGCCACTCCCGATCTTTTCCAACTTGGTCAGCTTATCTGGGGGTATCTCACGATCTTCGAGCCCTAAACTCTCCAGGTCAAGTTCCAGTTCTGGTTCCGGTTGATTCTGTTGCTCATTCGAAATCGGTGGTGTATAAGGTTCATCCTGGTGGGTACGGTGCGGACGGGTAATCCTGGGTGGAGTGGTACTCTGACTGCGACTCTTTGTCCTGCGGCGACCACAACGCGCACGAATGGTCGACGGTGGTCGCACAGTGCCGGTTGAGGACGGTGAAGAAAACCCATTCGCATGGCGGTCACGCCACTGCAACAGAGACTGTGCAAGCTGAGGTTTCGTACCGCCAACGTCGAGGTCACGAGTCTCGCAGAGTCGAACAAGGTCATCACGGCGAAGACGAATGAGTGTCTTCTTGGTGGCAAGGGTAAGATCAACTTCATCGACCATTAGCATGGTGAACTGCCAAGAAGACGAGTACCTACAATCCTCCTCCTCCATGACCTCATCAGTATCAACATCAACGTCCTCCCCGCTTTCAGCATCCGCGTCAACTGATTCAAGTTCCAAGTCAATTTCTTGATCATCCTGCTCCTCCTCTTCATCCTCGTTGAGATCTTCACCACCAACAACTTTCCCACTCCGCAGTTTCAGAGGGGTTGTCTCCACCGGACAAGAGTTGACCACGGGAACATCCTCATCCTCATGAGGGCTCTCGATATCTTCATCGTCCATTTCTTCTGTTACGTCCTCGTTAACTTGGTCTTCCTCTTCCTCATCATCTCCTTCGCTGCCATCATCCATTGGTGTGTGCGCTTGCGTTCTCCGGGGCCGTAAGCGTCGTTTAACAGGTGTGCGCCGACCGTTTCCCGGGGGCGGTGAAGGGGAAGGAGACGAAATAAGTTCATCAACCTCTTCCTCGTCATCCATGCATTGGTTCTCGTCCGCTTCATATTCTTCTGGTTCCGAAACAGCCTTGCATCCCATTCTTTGCCTGGAAGTAGCGTCCAGATCATGAGAGGGAAGATGACCATTGACCTTGTCTCTACTACGGAGACGACGAGGGCTACGTGAAGTAGCCGCGATCTTTGCCTCCAGCTCCGCGAGATCCGTTAATTCGCTTTCATCACCAGACACTGAGGGAGACAGTGTTTGGACATCCTCGCTAAACTCGACTTGCCTAGGTTTGGCCCTGACTTTCGATAACACGATTTGTGATGGGGGATGCTCTCCAGAACCCTTGCGAGTACGAAGACGTGTGGCAGGTGGCGACGGGAGGGGGTTAGAAAGCGTTACCATTGGGGAGGATCGACTCGATGTCAGACGAGTATTTCGTCGTCTACCAAAGCTTGTCGGATGGTCGGATGATACAGTAACACCAGAACACTGACCTGGTACCAATTTCAGGTTCGGGTTTTTTCTCCGAAACCACGTTCAGTTCGACAACACACGGAAGTGCGTTGAGCTGACCCAGAGACAAGCTACGCGTCTTCAGGGCACGCGTGTTCGCCTGACTCGCACCATTAACGGTCGACCGCCTCCTTAGACTGGAGGTTGTGGGGTACTTAGCGCCGACGTCCGTCTCCTCGTCACCAGCGAAGTTCCCATCATCTGATGAAAAATCACTGGAATTTCCGTCACCTCTGGTAGGAGGGGAAGAAGGAGGGAGGGAAGCAACATCATCGCGTGCAGCAATGATGGCATCAACTAGTTCAGGTTTTGTTAGGGACTCGGTATCATCCGAAAGGCCGGTCGCGATATAGAGGCGCACAAGTTCATCCTTGCGCAGCCGTAAAAGTTGCCTTGCGGGTGCATCATTGATAAGAAATTCATCCGCTAATTTACCATTAGCGTCAGACGATTATGGTTGTAAGCACTGCTTACATGACTCCTCTCGATCGCTGTCCGTCTCGGAGTCATCCGATGCACTAGACTGATGGTTCGCGTCGACATCCATTAAAGTCGCCGCATCGTCGGTTTCGGAACCTACTGTAAGCGCCTTGTGCCTCTTGGGTCTCCCGGAGCCGCGCATCGGACGGCCATTTGCGTGAGCATTCTCATTGAGAGTAATGACGCGTTTTCTCTTTGAACCAACAGGCACATCAAAACTCTGGCTCACATCGCGCATGCTATTTTTCTGTAGGAGGAACTGACGGCTGGGCAACCTGCGTAAATTCGGCTGTAAAGTGGCAAGGATAGGGCGAACAGAAACGGTATCTGAAGACGAGGAAGCGGACGCGCGCGAGGGGTGGGAACCAATGGTCGACCTCTGGAATCTATTAACAAAAGCTAGAGCGCGTCTTGCAGCGGACGAATGGCGAAGCGAAGGTTTGTTTTTCCTATTGTAACCACCGGATGAAGAAGACGAGACTCTATGTGGCGAACGACGTTGAGCCATGCCAAGAACGAGGTGACGGTGACGATCGGGTTCTGGACCGGTTCACGTCGAGGTCGATGATGACAGACACTTTTGTGGATTGTTCTGGGAGTCGTCGTCGACGCCGTGGAGGACGTCGTCGTGTCGAGTCCTTGTTGAGAGTCTTGGTCGCCGTAGACTATAGAGTGTTCAGTTTATTTGGTTCCTGTTTGTTCCTCTCTTATTGCCACATCCAAAACAAGCGCAAGCAATCGGTGGCGTGGTCGTCACTCGAATTTCTTTTCAAAAGTTCTCACGATATTTTTAGTAGGAAAATAATCTAAAAAAGGAAAACACGGCCGATTTAGCAAATACTTGGGTATTCATGTCAAACAGTGTCGTCTCATTCAATTGATTCCCTCTCTTTTCCCGCCATGTTACTCAAGTTCTCCAAGTCAGATATCCTCCACTCATCTCTTGTATACCCAGAAACTGGTGACCTCGGCTTCACCATCCTGACGCGCTCCCATTTCATTCATGCAGGGGAAAGGGATTCCGATACCGAGAGCGAGAGCGAGGCTGCCGTGACTCGGAGAACCATCATCGCAGACAGGCGCGGGGTTACCGTCTCAGAGATTCGATGGGATGGTCGACGTCCCGTTGAGGTCACCATCGGCAAGGAAAAAGTCGCAGTCAAAGAAATGTTTGGGTCTCAGAGCGCTATCCTGTCGTAAGCCTGTGACCTCCCTAACATTTCCCTACACTCAGCTCCGCCTAGCCATGGTGTTCTCGGACTCCCCGCACGTTTTGATACTCAGTTTTTCTGGTTAGCTGGACCGGATGGACTTAGAGTAGGTGCTATTCCATACCTTATGACCTACGCTCTCAACAATATCACAGCTTCTGGATCATGATTCCAGCCAGATTAAAGGGCAATTTCACTTGAACAGCCTTCGTGTCGGCGAACATTTCATCACCGCCCCCGTATCAGGCTTTGGTCATCACTACCTCGAATTCGATCCGCATCCACTTGTGCCAACAGCCGAACTCATAGGTGAATATTTTCTGTCAAAGTGACGTGCTACGATCCTGTTTACTCGGCTCGCAGTTACATTCATACTCATGGAAGTACTGCGGCGAGGGAAATTCAGCCAACATCCAAATACCTTTGATCGACCAAAACTTTGGCGAAGTACATCCTTGGCACATCTTAGCAAACGAATACGACGCGGTACGATATGAGGCATATCCCCGAAGCGAAGCTAGTGAGCGAATTTCCAAACTTGGGACCCCCTTTGTGTCGGATGCTTCCGGGGATGCCCTAGTGTGAAAGGAACGACCAAAAGCAGTGTTCTACACATACACGTTGTCTACCTTGTACATCTTGCTGCTTGACACGAAAGATAATTCATCCTCTCCATACAGCCGCTCTACCTGGTAAACCTTGACCGTAGATTGGGGACTTTCATCTGATGGATGCTTGGCAAGATTGGAAGTGTCGGCAGTGACAACGCTTTTGCCCGCCTTACTCGCTAAACCGGCTGCACGTCCATCTGGAATCTTGATAAATTCATGCTTTCCGTCTCCCGACCGTCCGTCGAAGATGTGATATCCTTTTCTCTCGAATTGGATGATATCACCTGCTTTGAGCGTGTTCACGTTCGCATCCGCAAGTGCCTCTTCGCGAAATTCGGTTACTGGCGGAACAAAGTCCTTCACGTCGTCTTCCTCCTCGAGCTTCTTCTTCGTAATCAGGTAGTCATAATCTAGAAGGGTGACCTCGACTAGTGGGTGTGAATCCGTGGGTTGAGCAAGCCAGGTGATTTTCTTTTTCGTCTTTCGGAAGTCGCCCTCCAGGTTTAACTCCATGACGAGCGCGGTTATTTCACCGTCTTTTCCCACCACCTTTGATCGCACGAATGCGTTACCCCAATCCATCAAGGTGACCTGGAGAAGTATGTTATCCTTAAATTGACCCATAGATCGGGACAATGTTACCTCCTCTTGATCTTCAAACGATGCAGCGTCTTCCTGCTCGAGTAAGATCGTGGAGGAGTAGACAGTTTGTTTCTCGCCAACCTCCGGATTCTTCTTATGGAGAGGCAGTGTCTTAACCTCGACCCCGATAGGACCGCCATTGATTGCTACAGGCACGCTGGAAGACGCTGTGTAAGATTTTCGAGCGTCCTCATATGTGGCAGCATACCAGTGCTTTTTGAGGATCGCCCAGTACCTGGGAGCAACCGGATCGATCACCCTCTTGTTGAATGCCCAGATAGAATCCCATTCGAGAGAAACGAGAGACTGTGAGGGCCCCTGGGAAAGCATGAATTGCTTCAGTGCCTCTACCGTCATGCCACGCCGACGAATTCCTGATTCAGATGTAAGCATGATCAATGCAGAAGTTCTGTCATTCTGACCTCTAACAGTGGGAAATCGTGGGTCGTCCCATCCTTTGACGATTTGGTTATCAACGAACCAGTGTAATTTCCGTTTCGATAATAGGGTATAAATAAAGTTCAACCGACTTGAAATCATGGTTAGATCGACAGACAGGGGTAGAGATTTCCGAACCTAAAGTCCCATATAGAAACAGAGCGCAGACCCAGTGCTTCGATCATCCAGTCATATTGTGCATTTCTCTCGCGATACTCCATGGTCCTTAGCGCGTGAGTAACCCCCTCGAGTGAATCGACGATGGGACATGCAAAATCGTAAGTGGGGTAGATCGTCCACTTGTTGCTGTCGAAAACAAATCAACAAATATGCGGGTGATAGGGAAACAGTTTACCCTGTACGGTGGTGAGGAATGGTGTTGCATCGGTATATGACCGGATCGCGAAGAGTTTTGTTCTGGTCATCCACACTGATTTTTGCGCGCATGCACCATCGGAGACCCTCTGGTGTGCCGAGTTTCATTTCAGCAAAGTGTTTTAAATTATCCTCAACTGAATCATCACGATGTGTTGAAGCGATTCCTTTGCCTCGCTCCTCGCGCATCTGTCGGGACGTCAGTAACGACGAAGATGGTAGCCAGGGTACATACTTGAGCTTGTTCCGTGTCATCGGTATATGCCTTGCCGGTTTTAATGAGTTTGATGGCAAGTTCGTAGATCTGGTCAAAATAATCTGAAGTGTGGCTTATCTTGTCGCCTTTGATGCCCATCAGCTCTAGATCTTCTAGGATAGTCTGCTCGAACTCGGCCTGATCCGGGGGGTAAGTTTCAGGAGAGTTAGTGGAGTGTAAAAACACACCCTCTCCTTGGTCGGATTGGTGTCGTCAAATCGAACGATCATTTTCCCTTTGTACATTTGTGCAAAGTATTGGTTCAATATCGCAGCTTTAGCGTGGCCGATGTGCAAATATCCGCTCGGTTCGGGAGGAAAGCGAGTCACTACCTCGCCTTCCTTAGCATTCTGAAGACCTAGAGAAAAGCTCGCAGCAGTTTTTGTATTCCGCGCCATGTTCGCCTTGGCTGTCACGATGCCAGCAAGAGCAGCTTGCGTGGATTCGAGGCTTTCCAGGTGTGAAAACCACCGCAGAGCATGAACGCGTTGACCGTTTTTAAGTAGTCCCAATATTTTGATGGATGCTAAAAAGGATGTAGATCCCGCGGATGATATTGTAGGGTATAGCGTACCTCTAATAGCTCCCCAGAGTGTCCAATCTGCTGCAGTGATTTGGTAGCCAGCGAGAAATGCATGGAATGCAAGGAAGTCATCTAAAGAGTCAAGAGTGCTGAGGATATCGGGGACTGCTGTTATTGTGGGCAACGTTTTCGCTAATGCACAGTAGGTCGAGGTCTGAGGGGATGATCAATTTTAGGAAGGATCGAGAGAATGTCGGCCACCTTTGTGCTCTCCCCTTCCATACCTGCGATCTTGGCCAGGATCGCGACTATCTCCTGTTCACTGCTGTAGTTATCACCATCGAGATCAAGTGAAACTCCTGTTGCCGTCTCATCAAAGTTGAGCTGGGCCTTTTGAGTGAATGTTGCGATCGCGAGGGCAGCGTAGGGAAATGGGGACGTCTTTGTCGAGAGTGTCAATGACATTGGGCAGATCCTAATGTTGGTAGTACTTAGTAGTAGTGAATCAATGATAGCCTGACTAGATATAACGAGTCATGATTTGGCCACTGTGCGTTTACTAAATTTTTTGCTTTATCACCATCGATCTAAAAACCAGCCATGGGCTGCATGCTGTGAGTCCACTAGAACAATCACAGCAGAATATCTTCAATCGCTCAAACGGTTCCTCACAGCATCGATCCTTCCCAAAAATACAAACCGTACGCGCCACTAAACTTAGTTGGTCGCACATGGCCAACCAAAACATTCGTCAAGGCTCCCATCTGGCTGTCCACCGACCTCCGCGATGGAAACCAGGCCCTGGCGAACCCCATGACTGGCGATCAAAAGCTCGTCTTCTTCAGATTGCTGGTCAAATGTGGCTTCAAGGAGATAGAGGTCGCGTATCCAGCTGCCAGTGATACCGATTTCTCCTTCGTACGATTCCTGGTAGAGCATAACGAGATTCCAGATGACGTGTGGATTCAGGTCTGTAGAAATTTTATCCGATAGCCCGCACTAATCCTACTTTTAGGTTTTGACACCTGCTCGCGAGGATCTCATCAGGCGGACATTCGAGGCTGTAGCCGGCGCAAAGCATGTTATCATTCACATGTATAACGCAACCTCTGCCATGTTCCGCGGCGTCGTTTTTAAGAATTCAAAAGAACAAACGATCGACCTTGCTGTACACCACACCAATCTAGTCTGCGAGCTAACAAATCAATATTCGACCTCTCATGGTACCACGTTTCGATACGAATACAGTCCCGAAACATTCTCTCAGACAGAAGTCGAGTTTTCCGTTACTATTTGCGAGGCAGTCAAGACTTCTTGGGGAAAAGCTAGTACAGGTGCACGAATAATCTTCAATTTGCCGGCAACTGTAGAGGTGGGGCCACCCAACCACTACGCAGACCAGGCAAGTGTCCTGTTGTAGCTCCCATTTTGCATTGCCCTAACGCTCTACCTAGATCGAGTATTTCTGCACTCACATCTCAGAACGCGAAAAAGTAGTCGTCAGTCTGCACCCCCACAACGATCGAGGCACCGGCATCGCAGCTGCCGAGCTTGCCGTTCTTGCAGGTGCTGACCGAATAGAAGGTTGCTTGTTCGGCAACGGCGAACGAACAGGAAACGTTGACATTGTCAACCTTGCACTCAATCTCTACACTCAAGGCATCCCCCCTCACCTGGATTTCAGCGATATCCAGAGTATCATTGACATTGTCACGCAATGCAACGATCTTCCAGTCCATCCTCGGCACCCCTACGCTGGCGAGCTGGTCTTTACTGCATTCTCTGGTTCACACCAGGACGCCATCAAGAAAGGTTTCGAGGCACAGGCACAGCGCCATGCTCAAAACCTCACGAATGGCGAGGCACAGATGTGGGACATGCCTTATCTGCCACTCGATCCGGCCGATCTTGGATGCAGCTACGAGGCCGTCATTCGCGTCAATTCGCAATCCGGGAAAGGAGGTATTGCTTACCTCGTCAAACAACACCTCAAACTGGATCCCCCCCGCAAGATGCAAGTCGCTTTTTACCAGATCATCCAGGCCATCTCGGATCGGGAGGCAAGAGAAATGACAGTGGAAGATATTACGAGCATTTTCCGCAGTACCTATCACTTTGGAGGGCCGAAGTACGAGGGGAGATTGGCTCTTAAAACATTTTCGATTACCCCTGAGTCATCAACGGAACCTTGTGACGGCGATGAAGTTCCAGACGAGCGCCGCAGGTTCGACGGCACGTTGTCTGTTGATGGCATGCTCCGTGTCGTGCGAGGGGACGGAAACGGACCGATCTCTGCGCTGCTTAATGCCCTCCACACCCATCTTGACATCGACCTGACTGTACGCGAGTATTCCGAACATACTATAGGAGCGGGCCAAACTGCCAAAGCAGCCTCGTACATAGAACTTGTCGCGACTACAGACAACATCAAGGAGACACGTAGTGCTTCGCAGTCGTGGTGGGGTGTCGGTATCGATTCTGACATCGCTGCATCTGGGTTACGTGCAGTTCTCAGCGCCGTCAATAGCGCCATCGGTGACCGCCTGTTACCCGAATTGAAACTGAGCATTGGCTTCGACTTGACGTCAGGCCAAGCAGACGTGGCGAATGCGATTGTCAACTCGTTGAAATTACAGCTCCCTCGCAGGCTTCAAAGTGCATTCTTTGAAGTTGTACAGCGTGTTACCCGAGGCTCGGGTGGACAGATTTCCTATGAAGACTTGACCAAGCTATTTGAAGAGCGCTATGGCTACGAGACTACCAAAGCATACCGATTCGGGCTGGAATCGTTCGACCTTGCCAATTCGAACATTGCTGGCCGTCGTCAGATCAGGGCACAGCTGCTCGTGGACGGCGAGCCGCGGACTGTTTGTGGAGAAGGGAATGGGCCGCTGTCTGCTGCTGTGGCTGCGCTGCACACACTAATCCAGGGTACTCTGTCGATCAGGGAGTATGCGGAGCATTCAATAGGCGAGGGTGCTGATGTGAAGGCGGTGTCTTTCGTGGAGCTGGTTTATGAGGTCGAGGGGAAGATCAAGAAGGAGTCGGCGTGGGGCGTGGGCAGTGACTCTGACATTACTGCGTCCGGTTTGCAGGCAGTAATGAAGGCAGCGAGCAGCCTGAGCGTGGTGGACAGGCTAAAAGTGTAGGAATTCGTTGTAGTTCTATGTAAAGTAATGTAATCCAAGTGTCACATGACTCCCGCTCAAGAGCAGACGTCGACGTTCCCGACCAACATGACGCGCCCATCACGCTCCGTCCTCGACACCCTCAATCCAATGAACCGTATCCATCAAGGCTGCACCAAAGCCAGTCAGTCACCCGTAATGGAGGAGGAGAACGAGTCAGAGGGCCACGACCTCGAAGCAGGCAATGCAATTTCGCTCTCTTCCTCTCGTGCCAGGAGCACTCAGACCAAGCGCAAGGTCTCCTGGGAGACGGGCATTGACCTCGCGGAAATGAACCCCCTACGACCAAATATACGCCACGAGGACGGTGCGTATGACCAAGATCTCTCCGACGACGAGGTTCCCCAGAGCTTCATGATCGAGGCCACCCGTTCGCCGCGCAAGCCCTCCCCGTCCAGTGCGAGCGGTACAAACAAGGGAAAGGCTCGTTCACAACCATTGCACTCGACCACAGCGAGGTCCCTCCCACGAGAAAGCTATCCTTCATTCCCCGTATCAATACCCCTTCGACCGTCTGAGTTGGACGTCGATGTGCCGCCCCCGCCCTCACCAGTCCAGTCAACTTCCCAGAAATCGCTACGCGGTTTAGATACTTATGAGCGCGCTCTTTGGAACTGGGTCAATGTCTACAACCTCGACGCATTCCTGCAAGAGGTCTATCTTTACTATGAAGGGAAGGGAATCTATTCAATAGCCCTTGCCCGAGGGCTCAACATCCTGTCAGCACTTTATAGTGTATTCTGCATGTCGAGGCTGACGGTGAGCACGTAGTACAGTGGGGTTTGTCATCGCCTTCTCCACATTCTTATTAGGGTGTATCGACTACAACCGTGTAACCCGCGACAAAGTCTACCAGCTTTCCGAGGCTGTCATTGATCGTTGTGTTGCCAAGTTTGTCTCCCCACATCGCAACCACCTAACCTCTCTGACCCAATAAACCTAGGTTCTCCGGCGTGACCTTATTATTCTTCCTGCTATTTACTGCGTTCTACATCTGGCAAATAATATCATTCGCATTTGAAGTCATGCGTCTAGTGGACATGTATCGTTTCTACACTCATTTGCTCCGCATACCAGATGTGAGGTTCTCCCCTTCTCAACCATATATTACGCTTATATCCACGCAGGCCGATATTCAAACAATTTCGTGGCCTGAAATAGTTCGTCGGATAGGCGCAATTCGCGAAGACAATCCCGTGACGGCAATTTCCTCCGCGGCCAGAGATCATGGTGCAACGCCAGCTACGGCTTCTCTTGACGCGCACGACATTGCGAACCGTATCATGCGACAAGAGAACTATCTCATTGCGCTTTTTAACAAGGAGTTGTTGGATCTTCGTGTGCCTTTACCCCCTACGCTGAAAAGGATCCTGCATCGGGTCGACGACGAGGGCAAAGGGAGTACTCTCACGAAGGTGTTAGAGTGGAATCTCAGGTTTTGCTTGATGGAGTATCTTTTTGACCGTGGGGGGCGCGTCAGGAAGGTGTTTTTAAAGAGTAAAAATCGTGCCATTCTGATTGAAGGGTACGCATATTGGTTGTATGGTTCGTTCCTGACGGCTCAAGTTCCCATAGTCTACGGCGGCGATTCGTCTTCATGGGTATACTGAATGCGATTTTCGCACCATTCATCGTCCTATACATGATCATGTACTCATTCTTCCGGTACTTTGACGTACGTATCCCAAGCGAAGATTTACGAGAAAATTTGACATACTTTTTCCGCCGTAGGAATATCGCAATAACCCCTCCTCAATTGGCAGCCGACGATATACGCCATTCGCACAATGGAAGTTCCGCGAATTCAATGAGCTGTCTCACTTGTTCACTCGTAGACTGGATGAGTCCTATCCGTTGGCCAATATATATATTGGTCAATTTCCGAATGAGAAGATTGCGATCATCATGCGGTAAGTATGATGTTCAAGGTGGTCCAAGTAGCTAATTTGGTTGTTCTAGCTTTGTTGCATTCGTTGCGGGTTCATTTGCTGCTGTGCTTGTCCTCGTGTCTGTTCTGGATCCAGAGTTGGCTATCCACTTTGAGGTTACGCAACATCGGACCGTCCTTTTCTATATCACGGTGTTCGCTTCCATACTTGGTGTCGCGCGGGGAATGATACCGGAAGAGAATAGAGTTTTCGACCCGGAGCTGCTCATGACAGAAGTCATTCAGTATACACACTACATGCCGGATGAATGGAAGGGCCAACTTCATTCAAAGCAGGTCAGCACAACGGATTGACTTTTGTGTGTGACAGTTGATTAACTACGGCCGCTGTCAGGTCCATCAAGAGTTCGGAGGGCTGTTCACGCTCAAAGTGGTTATATTCTTGCAAGAGATTGTTTCAGTGGTCACAACGCCATTCGTTCTATGGCTCTCTCTTCCGCCTTGTGCACCTGCTATAATCGACTTCTTCCACGATTTCACGGTATGGGTTCCGGGTCGTGGCTACATCTGCAGTTTTGCAGAGTTCGATTTCAAAAGGCATGGCAATGTCAAGGTTCGTACGCTTAGGCATTACAATCACCGCGTGTCCGATTGACAAGCATGGTACAGTTTGGTGCGCCAACCAAAATCCAGGACGAAAGGATGCTTTCTCGGGAGGGGAAGATGGAGAAGAGTTTTCTGAACTTTAAGGCAGCGAATCCAGATTGGAATCCGTCTGACCCAACAGGTTCTCTTTACCTGAGCCGTATTGCAGACATGAGCGCTCGTCGACGTGCCCTCGCCGGTTCTAGAGCCGGTCTAGATAATACGGTCTTACTGAACGAAGGGAAGAAAGACCTCACCGAGCGGGCACAAGAATATGATCGGGCGCTGCGACAAAGTCAGCATATGGCGTTGCGACGGAAGCACGGTGGGGGAAGTATCCTCGCTAGCGGTGGTGGGGTTGCAACAGCATGGCAGTCAACTATGGGTATATCTTCTGTGAGCGATCAAGGCATTGGGATGGCTCAGACAGCCGTGCTTGGTGACTCTCATGGGAGTATTCCGCCCACCCCGGCACTTGGATCTATTCAAGATGAAGGTGGCACTGTCGATGGTGGGGTGGATAGTGCGTTGGGAGACTCGTACGTGGATGGCAATACCGATGGAACGAGAGCGTATGAGTCTCAACAGGAGGGTATCGATGAGGAGGAGGGACTGGAGGATGGTGGCGTGCTCGGGCTTTTAGCGCAGATTTATGCCACGAGGGGTCCAAGAGGACCCGTGCCCACGATGTAGTGGTTGGTATATTACACACACATAGGTCGGGCGAAAAGTTGGTTATCATAAATTGCGACATTGGAGGTACTCAAAGAGAGCTGCTTCCCTTTCTTTGCAGAATCTCTCGAACACGTTGAACTTTGCCCTTATTTCCTTCACCGGTGACGATCTCTCGGTCTGTGCGGGTACCAATGCGAATGTCGGTTGCGATGCGAGATACGCCATTTGCGTGGACAGCCTTGTGGCAGTCGTATATGGCCTTGGTGACCTCTGACCACGGACCCTCTACGCCCATCCTGGTTAATGGCATTACACTCACATGTGTTTGGGCTACGAACCCAAGTTGGTGCCGTAGCCACTATGGGGGATGAGTCTTGATCGATGTATCTCGCCAAAGTGAGGTGCTTACTGCATCTGCAAGAAATGAGGCGAGGGAAAGTCGGAATATGCGATGGGGACAGACCTCGAACCTGAGCCCGGAACTTTCGAGTATTTCATGGCACACTGCGATGTGTTGAGCGACCTGTGGAGATTATGTTGTTGGAACTAGTTGTCAAGTGAAACACAACCGTACGGATGGCTCATTTGTTCCGATTGGGATGAGACAAAAGTCTAGCGAGAGGGTCAGCGTGGCCGATCGAAACTGTTACCACATATTCATTAGTACTACCTGCGACGGCGTAGAGCTCGTTATCAGTGGTGTTGTCCATGGCCATGGAGTGGTGATGATCACGTGCTAGCTCAGCTTTTGCGCACGAGCCAAGTCGAGTTCGCCGTTTGCGATGCCCTCCGCGTCTCTCCAGTCGAGAATTCAGGCGTTCGAGGCGCTGTCGTACCACAAGACTTCATCACCGTCCAATCTGCTCGAGTCCCCAATTTCACCCACCGCCAGTACTTTCCAGCCCATCGCCCCGCTTCTCGCTCCCGCGAGGTCGCGCTCACCATCACCATCGACGCTGAGTCTTGTTTCTCAGACTTCTTTGATCGACTTGAAGGACTGGATCGTCGAGGACGGTCCAGTTGAGCCGCTTCGTACTGCTGGTGTCGGCAGGTTAAACGGGATTCGCGAGTTGAGTAGAACGCCCTCCCCCCCCGCGAATTCGTCAGCACCCCTCATCAATTTCGAGTCCCCTCCAAAGTCACACCCTCCCCTTCCCCCGCGAAAACCGTCCAGCGATACTGCCGATCGTGTTTCTACTCCACGCTCAGCCAGCGAAAACAACAACGCTGCACTCTACCCTCCAGGTCACTCGGACGCTCTCTCGATCGAACACACCTACCCACCAGTCGCTCACAAGTTTGGCACAGGTCGCCTCGGACATGCTTCCGCATCTTCCATCTCTTCTTTCCACTCTGTCTCCCTCTCATCAGATGGAACCAACATCGAAGTCCATAATCCCCAAACAAGCAACAAGCCACCCTCGTTCACTTTCGAAGCGGATAGCGCCACTACGGATATCGACACCGCAAGCATTGCAGAATCGTTTGAGAATGTCTCGGCTTCTTCTGCAACGAGTCCCTCGACAGTCATCCCCTTTGACTGGGAGCGAGGCATCACCAAGTCAAAGACTCCCCCCAGGCATGAGCCACCTTACTTGCCTGCTCGTCCACCTACCAAGGTCGCGCCAATTGTCCCGCCCAAACCCCTCGTTCGCTCAGTTTCAACGTCGTCCTCTTCGACTGCAACCAGTGCGAAAACGCGCCGTCCTCCCCCTCCACCACCACCTTATCAACCACGCAACCGACCCTCTTCCTCACGGGCTTCGGTCGTCTCCACTTCAGCATCCACGTCCGACCGATCCTCTATTCTTAGTAATGTCACCACTACATCGCGGACGAGTATCAGCACGCGGAACAGCGTACAGTCCAAAACTAGTGTGAAATCGTCGCCTCTCCTTCGACCGACTCCCGTCCCACCCGCTGCCCGTTCACGATACGAGTCTCTGTTCGAGAGTGCGGTACGAGGTCGACGAAAAGCAGAAAAGAGGATACGAAAAGCCAAACTACACTCTCCACCGCCTTTCTCCGCAAAGAAAGGCAGACAGGCGGCTGGATGGCGTGGCTTGTCCGTAGACCTAATCATCAATCCTGAAGATCATCCCGTCTTGTCTTTGGAGAAAGGGCAGGCAGAAAGTGAGGAAGAAGAGGAATCCTCCTGTGGCCCCGACGAAAAGTTGAACGGACGAATTGTAAAGTATATATGGAGTGCCTCGCGCCTCGATCGCCAAAAGCTTGGCAGTATATGGTAGGAGCATAGGTCCCGATCGCCTTGTCGTGCTTATACGGATATCGTATTTTCAGGACCGACTGCGATCCCCAGCGTACTGGGTTTGTTGACCGCGACACATTCGTCAGAGGCATGTGGCGGATTGACGAAGAACTCCGCAGGGCTCAGCTGGCACGACGTTCTTCGGCTCTCAGTGCAGCCTCCTCGCAGCGCATTCCTCATCGCCCACTTCTACCTCCTAGACCACAAGGTACAGCACGACTATTGATATAAAAGCTCGACTTCATGGGAGCGTAATACCCGATTTTTGATACCCGCGATACATTGTCAGCATTTCTGTTAATGTTGTCCAGGTAACCTATTTCCATCTCGTTATCATGCACTTGGACGATCGGTACTACAAACTTGATTTGTTGGGTAATAAACTCCATTTGAACGTACACTTCACACTTCCGGACTACCTTCTCTATCCGTCTCGTCCCACATTTTAAACAACGTTTGGCCGAGCGATTTACCAAGAGCGTATGCCAAAGGAACTGGGACAGCATTGCCAATCTGCCGAAGTTGCTAGACCAAGTCGGCGTTAGACAAAGGATCAAGCTGGAGAGAAAGAGGCGTACATCTGCGACAATTTTTGTCGGAGCGTCATTAGCGGACAAGAATTCATAATGATCAGGGAATCCTTGAGCTCGAGCACATTCTTGAACACTGAGAATTCGTTTTTGCTGAAAGTTCGTTGTATCACCCATGCTTTTTTCATGGCAGGTAGAGTACTCACGGATGGATGAAGGACCGAACCGCCCTTGCTGTTTGGTGCGACAGTGGTCAACGCAGTCGCGAAGACATGGTCAGCGTCTAGGCGCTTGTAAAGAGCTACAAGGAAATGAAGCAGAAGTGAGGACCGAGATATGTATTCAACACATACAGGCATATTTCATTTCTGCCTCCTTTCCTTTTGCAAGTTCCATCCGCAGCTTTGCTGGAAGGCCTTCAACGCACTTGATCAATCAGCCTTTTGACGGCTCACAACAATCAACTTACTGAATTGATTTGCTCCAGGGACAAGTGGGACCGCACAGACACTGGAAAATTGAACATCGGTCCGTACACGCTGTGAACTTCGGGTGCTTACCGTTCCGCCACGTTGTGACGCCATCGCCTTGTGTAATGATATTTCAAATCTTGATTGATGCTTCCGTCTCGGCGTTGACGCATCCACTTTTGATATCGTGTCAGTGGCTCCGAGCTATGTTTGCGTGGTCGTGAGAAACCTGCAAAGGGAGGCTTGGAAACTTCGAGGGGGCAAAAGGCTGGAATGTCAAGGACATCCTTGCGGTGTCGGGCTTCCCTCTTGTCCTCTGCTGTAGCTTTCATGGTGACATGCGGACTAATCCTGGATAGCTTTGAGTTCTAGATAATCCACATGATGAAAGTACAGACCAGTCGAAAGGAGGCTAGCGAAAGCAGGTCAACATGACAACGGCCTGTAAACGACATGTAATCAACACTTGCCAAGTCTCCGATTGATTCGTCGATGGTGACAAAATGCAGTGGGGCGGACCGATCATCGTCTAGACCGCCCACACATTTGTTCCGTATGATAGGAGGCAAAATGGAGCCCGACGGCAGTGCAACACGCGTCAATTTTACTGGTGGACAATGTGTCGGAATTGGCCATTCAGGCATCAACACGTCATGACGTGCCCCCCAAAAAATGACTCGCTTGCGACCTTGAGGTGCACCATACTGAGCAGCCTGGACGACAGCAAATTTGCATTGGTATCTGCAGGTCGTCAATCGTCAATATTACCTCGGCACAGAAGAGGGATCACCATACCCAATGGATGCCAAAGCACGTTGAATTAATTTCACGACTGCAAACTGTATACCACTCTCTTTCGAAGTGGTCTTTTGATTATGACACAATATTCCGTAAACGTTTTCAAGGAGCAAATACATAGGCTTGTAAAACTCGACGTAAGCGAGCATATTGCACACAAGTGTGCTCCTGTACGGCGACCCATTAGATTGCAGATCGGCTTGATGGAGCACATCTGCCACCTACCGTATATCAAATTCTTTCTGTGAAAAGGCGTCAAGGAAGATAAGCCACAGGTATTCTTCACCTCACCTTGTTGTGATTCATGAGAGAAAAACTCTGACATGGAGGACCTGCCAACCTCTCTTAGTCATTGTCACACAGAGATAACCGTGGATTACGAACCACCGTAGATAAAGTCCACTTCTCCTGGTCTTGGCATTGGTGGCAGGGGTTTCTTATCGTCTAAGGAGAGCAGTGGTTTTGGTTTCTTGTTTTCTAGGGTATCAATTGCGTGCTGTAGGCATAGATTAGTGCATTGATTATAAACAATAGTTTCCGGGTGATTATGTCTGCACAAAATGGTTGAGTCTAAAGGGACAAATTTCAAACGCAATCTTACCGGTAAGTTCGTGCTGCACCAGGCGAGAATTCGATTGCCCATCGAGTCTCCACAAAACCAGACAAATCAAAGCCAGTCCCAAGGCCACCAGCACCTGCAATGCGGAATAGGTATGGTAGAACGACATGGGTGTAAGCAAAGTCATACCACTGAACAACTCCAACCCACGCAGACGACCATGTCTTTGGAGAAGTACACTCTGCCGCTCCAAAAGTTCCTCTCTTTCTTCATGGCACGCTGTGCAGGATTTGAATTCGCCTTTTGGCCAGTCATGCAGATCGTCAAGGGCCTTGGATTTTAAGGAAGTGGCTTGTTGATTGACATAGTAGTGGTCGTCATGTCTCACCCACTCGTCAATTGCATCAATGTCGCATTCGTGAACTACATAACACTGGCCTTGCAAATCTTCATCATGCACAGTTTCCATCTCGTTTGTTTTGAAAAGCCTACGCTAAATGGATGGTCAGCAAGCATGACCACCGTCTAAGGAAAGGGACGCACGTCGTCAAAGGGTAGCAAAGAGTGCTCGCCTTCCGCTTTCGCCCTTCTCACCACGTCGTCATATCTACCAAATAGTCGAACTTTCACTTCGATCGGAGCCTTCATCGCTTTGAGCTTTACAATCTGGCCAATTTTGTAAACAGAGTGTGCTTGTTTGTGCTTGATGTAGACGAAATCATGGAGGTGGTATGTAAATTCGTGTTGTGCATATCCTCCACCAGGGAGAGGACGGGGTTCCGCGATGCTCGATTTCATTGCTTGGAAGCCACAGGAAAGACACTGTTGATGGGTATCACAGTGGGCAAAGGCATGCGTTCTTTGTTCCGCAGAAAGCGAAATGAAGGAAGCATCTGCACTGTTGTACAGCAAGCTGACACCGTGATGTTAGAGGATAAGTAGATAAGCATTGGGGATTTCGCACCCAGTGAAAAAGTCGTTCTCTTCTGACGCGTTCCCATCCACTGGCTCGGGAGCATCTGGATCAAGCTCACGGACATTGCATTTTTGGGATATTGCATTAATGTGAATATCTTCACAGTCCGTCAACATTGGGTAGATAGCCTGAGAATGACCAAGCTCTTGAAGAAGTGTCTTTGAGCTGTGGGTGAGCCACTGGCCGTGGAACATTTTTTGCCCGTGCTCGTCCTCATAAAGATAACATATACGACAGAACCTAGGAGTGTCGAGTTAATAAGTGGACTGAGTACGAGTGACGGGCTTACCAGTGAGAATTAGCGAGTGAATTGGGTGACTGAGCAGGTTCATGCGTGTAACTCTTTGCGCGAGCTTTGTTCTCATCTACGCCCGGCTCAACCATGACGGTATCGCCAATCTAAAACGCAGAATAAACAAGAGGAAGAAGTACGAGGACCGACAAACGTACGGAATAAACGACACCGTCGACACAGACGGACTGATAATAACCTGGTTCTTCTGTGGGAAGGCCCCATTTGACAGAGTTAGGGTTTGCCACATGGACAAGAGAGGGGTGGACAGGCTGTGGTACATCCATGTCAATGTCGTCCTGCGCAGGTAGGTTAGCGAGTTTGATGTTTTGCTCGAAAAGTAATTTTGTAACGCGAGCAACGACTGGGGTGACGACAGTTTGATTACGGTGTTCAAGGACCTGAAGCTCAGGGTTGGCAGTAGAGGAGCGTGACTGTGGGCGGGAGCGGGATGAGCTGGATGTCTTTGTATCGGGTTCGAACTCGTATGAAAACTGATGGCCAAAAAGGGAGCGGAACAATGGGGTACGACGGATGTTGACGTGTCCACTTGCATGGAGATCGTTCAGCATGGCCAATAAATAAGATTTCTGGAGAAAAAGAAGTGAGGAAACAGAACAAGGTAGCAAGAAATACATACGACATCTTCTGACTCGACGTCTTCTTTTGTGATACCTCTGCCGATGATTTTCAGCGAGGCAGCAACATCATCATCGGAGAAATCGAGAGAGTGAATAAAGTCATCGTAGCCGAGTCTTGGATGAGAGATTGCAGATGATACAATGAGGTGTAGGACGCGGTGCTTGAGCCAGAAACTAGTATAGAAAGACTTGTACAGTGGCGAGGGGACGTCGAGGATGTACCAAGCATGCTGGGTGAGGATGTAGATGTTACTGTGGGAGATGAGATGGTATATAGAAGGTGAGATGATGTATGCACCTATCTAGACGACGGTGACACTTTTTGAGGTCGTGAAAGGAGAACCTCTTGATGGAGGTGAGCCTGAGGCGTTGTATGCCGTCCTCGGCAGTTGTATTGTCGCAATTTTCGCGCAGCTGTTCTGAGTCAACTTTATCCTCGTCTTCTTCGTCCTCGTCTTCCTCGTCCTCGTCCTCGTCGTTGTCTATCCAAGCCTTGACACAGCCAGAGGCAGAGAAGGAGAGCCTGGGGTTGAGAGCAAGCTCGAGAAGAGTGGCGACAGGGACGAGGTGAAGAGTGGCGTCTTCGTATATGGAGAAGTCTGTGAGGACGCGAACGGGGACGTCGTCGTCGCGTCCATTGTCGAGGGGGTCGGTCTCACCGATGATCTGGATGTTGGGACCCTCTAGGAACTCGTGCTCTGCTGGGACATGGCAAAGGTGGCGTTCCGGGGATGTCCTGCGAGGGGGCGGAGGCGGGGAGCGGTCGTCCTCACTGTCTGGCACGGGGGACAGCGACCGACGCGTGCGTTTCTTCGGGACTACCATTGTTGAAAGGGTGATTACCAAAACAGGCAGTTGACTTTTCTTTCTACGTGCACGTGATCACCGCTCTTTTCATCTTACCGGATGCCACGCCGACGCCCGCTCATCGCCGCCCTCGTCCTCCTCGCCCCCTTCGCCGCCGTCGCCCACAACGTTCCCGTTAGGCTAGATCATATAGCGTTCGACTACTTCCTTCTCGACCACAGTCCCACTCCCTCCACCCCCTCCTTCGCGGACTGCATCTCCGAACTCGACCCTGGGCTCGAGCTCGTCGGTCAGGTCGGCGAGCTACCAAACGCCTGGCTTCTTCGTGCCCCCAAACACACGCACCCACATATCCTCGCCCGCTACAACGCCGTCCGCTCACGGGCGGTTATCCAACCCCGCGATCATCACGCCAACAACTTCCTCTCCGCCATCAACTACTTCGAGCAGCAGGTTCCACGTCAGCGAACAAAACGTGCTCCACCTCCAGTCACTCCGGATACCTCCGCCGCAGCCATTGGCTCCCGCCTCGGCCTCACAGACCCTCTCTTCACCCAACAATGGCACATCGTCAATGAAGAGTTCCCCCAACATATGATGAACGTCACTGGTCTCTGGGAAATTGGCATCACTGGTCGGGGCGTCATCGCTTCCCTTGTCGACGATGGCCTCGACTACGAAAGCAAAGACCTCGCCGACAACTTTGTATGTTTCCAGTCTTTTGCCTCTGGTTTGCTCCTGATTCCTTTTAGGATGCCGAACATTCCTATGATTTCAACGACCATACTGCCCTCCCAAAACCGATGCTTGCCGATGATCGCCACGGTACCCGCTGTGCCGGCCAAATTGCGGCTGCGAAGAATGACGTTTGCGGTGTTGGCCTCGCCTATGACGCAAAGGTAGCGGGCGTGCGCATCCTCTCCGGCTCAATCACGGACGTTGACGAAGCCGCGGCGCTGAATTATGGCTTTCAAGACGTCGACATTTATTCCTGCAGTTGGGGCCCCCCAGATGACGGCAAGTCTATGGAAGGTCCAAGCTACATCATTCACAAGGCCTTCCTCAACGGTGTACAAAATGGAAGACACGGGAAAGGATCCATTTTCGTGTTCGCCAGTGGCAATGGTGCTCTGTCTGGCGACCAATGCAATTTCGACGGTTATACCAACAGCATCTACTCCGTCACCGTTTCTGCAGTAGACTACAAGGGCCTCCACCCTTACTATTCAGAACCTTGTGCAGCTAACTTAGTGGTTGCGTACAGCTCAGGCAGCGGAAAGAGCATCGTCCGTATATTCATTTCTTTCCCTCTCCCCCTTTCTTACCCTTCCCAGGTTACCACTGACGTGGGTGAAAACGCCTGTTCTTCTGGTCATGGTGGCACTTCTGCTGCTGCACCAAATGCAGCAGGTGTCTTTGCCCTTGCTCTTCAAGTCCGGTCAGTCGCTTTTCATGTCCCTTATCTGTCTAACATCGCTCCACAAGACCCGACCTTACTTGGCGCGACATTCAACATCTTTGTGTTCAATCGGCACAGATAATTAACCCCGAAGACCCGGATTGGGAAAAAACGGCCTCGGGCAGGCCATTTAGTTACAAATACGGGTACGGTCAACTCAACGGATACGCTTTCGTTACGGCTGCACAGAACTGGGAACTTGTCAAACCCCAGGCCTGGTTTCACCCATCATCTATCCAGCTTAATAACGGCTCCTTATCCGATCCAGAAGGCACCTTCACCGGAGGTGTGCCCATCCCGTCGGGCGGGGTTAATAGCACGTTCACTCTCACAAACGATATGCTACTCGAACGTAACTTTGAAGGCCTGGAACACGTAGCCATCACTGTCTGGATTTCCCATTCCAAGCGAGGTGACGTGGAAGTGGAACTCGTTAGCCCCAACGGCATAAAGAGCATCTTGGCTGCACCACGCAAGGCAGATCTAGCAACTACTGGATTCAAAGGCTGGCGGTTCATGACTGTCAAACATTGGTATGGATCTTCTTTGTCTTTGGAGCTCAGTCGTTCACCTTAACAAAAGGGGTGAGAACCCGGTCGGCGACTGGACCATCAGGGTTTCAGACCAGCGAGACGCAGAACACAATGGGACATTTCATGGCTGGCGACTTATGTTCTGGGGTTCCACCATCGATCCAGCTCAAGCCAAGGCATATGTCCTGCCTATGGACGATGAAATTCTCCCATCCCCAGAAGAATCCGAGACAATTGAAACCCCCACCCCTTCTACCAAGATACACCCCAAACCCACATCGGGTCTCCCAAGCGATCACGACACAGCGGAGGGCGAGGCCGACCGTCCGGCCTTTCCAGGCTCCTCTCCGACACCGACCATCGCTCCCACTCCTGACGAAGGCTGGTTCTCCGCCATGTCTAACCTCGTCTCCAACTCCAAGTGGTTCTTTGTTGCTATTAGTGCCGTAATTCTCTTTGCCATAGGCATCGCCATCTTTTATTGGAGGAGACATGTAAGGCGTCACGCTGCGTATTCATCCCTTGCGGATGACCTGCCAATGAGTTCTATTTCCCGGGGTGGACCACGTCCGAGGGCAAAGGAGCTATATGACGCATTCGGAGAAGTATCTGATGAGGATGAAGACGCTGACGAGCAAACAATGCTCCAACCCGGTGGATCCTTCCATAACCATGAAGAGGCAGGACTAGGTTTCCATTCCGAATTTCTGAATGACGATGATCCTGCCTCTGCAGAGCCAACCAGATATCGGGATGATCCTCAATCCCTTGAAGGAAGAGCGAGTCCCGGGAGTGGCAGTGGATCGAGTTGGGAACACGCTTCTCAAGAACATTCAGGATAGTGCAGCATCTTGTATTGATTGACATATTTTTTGCATATATCAGCATAGAAGGGTGGTTACAAAAGCGACAGTATCGAAAACACAGCATAGCAGCAGGGAAGAAAAAAAGAAATCTTTGTTGTCACACGTTGATGAAACGTAACTTGGAGCCGTTGGCCACGCGTGCCCAGACGTCTATGGATTCGTACTGCACAGGGAAAGTGAATAATGCATTATAAGAACAAGAAACGCCAGCTTACCTCGGCAATGGTGTCATTTAGCTGCGCTTCAGTGTACCCAGCACCTAGCACCCTAGACCGTACATCAATAAGAGTTAACTCTCCGTCGTTTTCGTCTTCGCTAGAGTCAACATCCATATCACGTTCGCCCCCAGGTCCTTTGCCTAGCTTGCGCTGTCTCTTCCTTCGTTTGCCGCCACCTTCCCCAGCCATGTTCTTGATGAGCCGGAAGATCTGGCTAATGACCGAACGATCAGGTTCGTACTCTTTATCTTCGTCATCTTCGAGACTCTCTTTGCTGCACTCCATCAGACGAAGGGCCTCGTCAACGTCACCATACTCCACGATGTCAGCGAATCGGAGACGTGCAAGTGCCTGAGCAAGGCGAAGCACACCCAGCAACGTACGCGCTGATGTGTAAGTATGTGATTTCTTTTGGGCTGCCTCCTCTTTCGAGAGCTTGCGCAAACGTACGTAGGAGTCAACAATATAGTTCGAGACCGTGGGTGGGACAACAGGGCGTTTGAGGCGTGCCTGTGCAATATAATGTCTGTTTCCGTGGATCGATGTCAGCCCAACCACCGAACGATATTGTGAACAAACCTCATCAAAGAAGGATCAATGACATCGTATTCGAGTTTGGGGTGAGTGTTGTGCATGTGCACATGCGTGACATGCTGAGCCAACCGTTCGTCGTCTTCGCGAGTTGGCTTGTCGAGAATCAAGAACAGGAGGTCAAAACGCGACAGGAGCGCAGCAGGCAAGTTGATATTTTCCACTGGAGATACTTTAGGGTTGTAGCGTCCATAGAGCGGATTCGCGGCGGCGAGAATGGATGTCCGAGCATTAAGAGTGGTTGAAATACCGGCTTTGGAGATGGAAATCGTTTGTTGTTCCATCACTTCGTGAATGGCGGTTCGATCAGCTTCTTCCATTTTGTCGAACTCATCAATGCAGCAGATACCATTGTCAGCCAACACAAGAGCACCACCCTCTAGACTCATTCTCGTCAGCGCGTAGAGCACTTTTCATGGTCAAGCTACCTACCAAGAACCATTTCATCCGTGACCGGGTCTCGCATGACAGCAGCTGTAAGACCGACGCCAGAGGAACCCTTTCCTGTGGTGTATACACCGCGCGGAGCAACCTTGGAGATATACTTGAGCAGCTGTGACTTCGCAACACCAGGATCACCCATGAGGCATATGTTGATGTCACCACGAATCTTCATTCCGTCCCCCATGGTTTTCGTGACCCCCCCTACCAGTAACAGGAGGAGTGCCTTTTTCACGTCTTGGTGTCCATAAATCTCTGGAGCGATGCTTTGAGCGAGTTTGTTATATAACGCGGGGTCGCGCTGCATATCGGCGATCTGAGCCTGTATCTGGGGCGTGATTTCCATGTCGCTATACTGCTTCTTCAGCTGATGGATGTGTTGCACCTCCAAGTAGGTATCGGTGAGCAGCCCTGCTCGGACAGCCTGGTATCCGGTATATGGTATAGGGAGGAAAATACCTCCAAGATGAACTACGTCTCCGGGATTCATCATGCGAACGAGGCTGCCATTCACATGCACTGTCATTGATCTGGGGATGTGACCGACTGGGACCTGGTCTGCCTGCAACAGATTTTTTAAAACAAGTCACAAAAAGTATGGAATATAGGCAAACCATTTCCTGGATCTTAACTTCCTGGAACGGGCTAAAGCGACAAGCACGCGTCTGCATGTGTAAAGATCCGCGCACGCCGTTCTTTTTGCATTCATTCTCGTTCTGACAGTCAGTGATGGGCGAAAACGTCTTGCTCGAGATTTGTTGAAACGTTTCTGAGCCGCACACGTCACACGTGTAGGCATTTACGAGAAGGAGAGGTTTAACTTCTGAGACACGAGTGACAATTCCACGAACAGTGATCAACCGCCCCAGGTGGGTGCCCTTGACATCACGGACTGCCAGTGCAACGTCCGATCGCAGAGGCTGAAAGTAAAGATTACTACAGTGGTGATTAGTGCGATGCGCGTCCTACAATGGTGATGAAACTCACTACCGCCGCAAGAGATGGTCGGGAAAGCCTTCTTGAGCCCCTTCAGTCTGCTCATTCCGTTCACGCCGTTGGTGGAGGATAACATCAATAACCTCGTCATGTTCACTTATGTCTTTGGTCGGAGTTGGAATAAGTTTGTCTATGGCTTCACAGAACAGCTGAACATAGCGCCTAGTGTTGCTTTGGACACGAGCTACAAGTCCGGAGACAGTTTTCTCGTGCTTCAGTGGGAAGATGATAGTGAGATAGATCGTCCGATGAGAGAAAACCTGAAATTCTCGCCTGATGGATGTCTTCGAGATCAATTGTTAGCATCTGCTGCTCGCGGTTCGCTATTCGTTGCTGAATGCCAGTCATCAAAATGGAGCGCTGCCGGACCAGGAGAAACATACCAGCTGCTGCATATACTTGAGTCCCTTCGCACGGGAACCAGCGTGATCCTCGTCGTCGTCGTCGTCACTCAGTGCAATATTTGCGAAATCCCGATCCAAGTCCTTGTCATGGCTGACATATGTTGAAAGGAAGTTGCGTATTTTGTCTGCGACAAATGAGGGGTCCGTAATATGAGGGGCACTATTACACGCACCCAATTCCTCGTCATAGTTGATGTCGATCTTGACGACTGGCAGAGACATGTCGGTGCTGTTGACAGTGCCAGTCGCGTCCCCCCAAACGCGTCGGTCACACAACAGTCACATTGTCACATTGTATTTTAGTCACGTGAGTATATACGCGAGCGTGTTCTTCTCCTCCCTTCTTCAGTGCAAACAAGACGCAAACTCAACTGGGTCGATACAGAAAATTGCATGGACGTGTCTCTTGCTGTCAGGGAATATGTTCAGAACCAGGTCGGCCAAGTGTTGAAAGAGATGGAGACACTCGAATGGTCAGACTGGGTGCACACTCGCATGGACGACTCTGCAGATCGCACGGCACGACAAAACCTCAAAGAAAAAATCTCGTCCTTGTATCCTGGTCTCCTCACCGGTCCGCATGGCTCGCGACTCAGGTCAGATCCGGCATGGTTGCCAGAGTATCTTGTCTCTGCCAAAATTCCTCGCGATAAGCTCAAAAAAAACCCACACTTTTCAGATTTGGACATTTGCAACACTGTGTGGAGACACGAGGTCACTGGAATTATCGCACTTTCACTGTTCAATAATCATCTAGATTCGGATGCCTCTGCTACTACCTTCGTGACACCTGGAGCATCTACCAGTCGCGAGAGTCTCTGGGCAGCCGGTCAGAATGGCAGGGGCTTCATGACTGCCACGCATTGTTTCCAAGAGTTGGTGGAAAAGATGCGGCAGGAATCCATGGATGTATCCCTTGGCATCTTCTTCAGGGTCGGCCATGACGTAGGCGAAGTAAGTTGGGAAAAACCCATCTGCTCATCCTGTTCGCCGTCCATCATCGTCAAACTCGACGAATTATCATTATCTCCGTTCACCCCATCTGATTTACTGGAGAGGAAAGGTGAGTATCTTCAGAACGATCAACATTGCTTCAGTTATCTTCCCCCTAGCGTTAACCGAGCAAGATGCTGCTATAGAAGTCGCGTCTATGTCAAGACGTCGAATGATGTTCCATATGTCTAGACCCAAGGCTACAATGAAATGCGAGAACAACGTGCGGCAAGGCCTGTTCCGCGAAGAGTCGCTCATAAGACCCGACGAAGTTTCCATCGTTATAGTCGGTCTTCCGAGAAGTATCACTCCAGAGGTTATATTCTGCGGCACTCTCGGCTTATTTAAGCCGACTCGTCTGTGGAGGGTTCCTAATGCTCTATTCGAGTTCTTCAAAACCCCTGGAGATACCCCACTCTTCTATTATCGTGGCCAGCTTATGCCTGCCGTTCATACTGGTCTGGCCCAAATTGGTATCAATTACCATGGAACCCTGGAAATCTGTCCCCAAACCTCCCAGGTGAAGGAAGATCATGTCCTCTATCAGCGCTATCGGCATCTGCTTCAGGAAGCGATCCAGTATGCTTTTTGCCAGCTGCCGGAACTCGCTGTTGAATTAGTATGCGACATGATGGCGCGACTCGAAGGTGACCAAACTAGGTGTTTCAATATATTTACTCCAAAGCAGGGACATCATGCTGCATACCGCTCTGCGTTCTGCGCTGCTTGGCAGCGGATGCGCCATGATGACCCACTCACCAAGCAAATTCATCCATATGCGAAATCAGTGCTAGAGGATTTTCGATTAATCGAGGAATTTAACATGATTGGTCAACCTGTACCCGACGAAGTCATGGACCAGGTAATCGTGCCGTCGGGGGCCTACATTCCAATCAAGGAGTATGCCGAGGATGTCTTGCTGCATCGACGTGGAGTCGGCAGTGGCTTCGTCGGTTTCTTCCCATTCCGTCGCGCGCTTCTTTATGTCTTCCCATGGGCTACAAACTCGGATATCGTCATGGTGGACTACACGAACTCGTACCCGAGGATCTTGTGGGACGACAAAACCAATCAATTCGTCCTTGGAATTCCTCGTTGTACCTTGCACCCCGAGGACGAATGTTCGTGTTGGGTCCCAAAATACCTACTCGAAGCCAGAGATACGTACTGCAAACTCTCGACCAACAAAGATAAGGGAGAAGTTGCCACCTTCTCGTATGATGTTTTCTTTCGTGCGTATGCACTAGCCATGGGCGCAGACCAATGCCAAGTGGACAATAGAGCCAAAGGTACCTGTAACAGAGTGGGTTTTATTTAACTTGCTGACCCTTCATGCAGGCTCGCTCGCGAAGAAGCGAAAACCCCCCCCCCCCCGGGTTCCGGACCAGCCGACCAACGAGAGCCCGTGAAGCGTTCACGCCCAGATGCCCAACCCGCCGGCATACTCTCGGGTGGTGCCCGGGATAAGGAA